>JANHZU010005378.1:253257-273455 GCA_032468055.1 Acrochordus granulatus | reverse complement strand
ATGGATGCGGGTGGCGCACACGGGGTCTGGCTGCACGGGGCTGGGCAGGTGCGATACCAGCCAGGGCTGAAGGCTGTCTGGGCATTTTTCTGCTGAGCGCAGTCACATGTTTTTCATGCCAGCCACTTCCTTTCCGCCCGTTGATAAGGATTTTATTTTGTTTGCCTCTCTTGCGCCGTCTTTCAACATAGATTCCGAGAGTTTGGGAAAGATTTTCAGAGTTGGGGAGGAGCCGTCCCATTTCCGACTGATTCTAACAGCCCTAAAAGGTAAACCTTAGGTGAGATTTGCTTTCGCCAAACGGCCCAGCGGCCAGAATGCAGAGTTCAGATCTGGCTGCAGATGACACGGAGCCGTCCGCTTGCCTTGTCGCGATCTGATGCGCACGCAGACCATTGGCTTTACCACAGCCCTGTGAAGCAGGCCATTGCAGTACCCCTCGTTCGAGTGCAAGGGAGAGGAGAGGTGCTGTCCCACAGGATTAATATTTTCGGGAGTGATAAGTTTCAGGCTGCCTGAAAGGTTTCCTCCCTTTGAAAACGAAGGCTGGAACGACAGGCCTGTTCTCAGAAAGTATTTGCAAGCGCTCAGAGGATTCATAGGGAACGCCGGGACCGGAGCAGAGAACGAGGGGAAAAAGAAGACGGTTCAAGTCCTCAACAGGTGCCAAGGAAAACACTGTGGCAAAGAATTACCTTCCCTGTCCCCGAGCCAGATGACAAGCAGATGAAGCAAGTCGGTTTTTCATCCCGTCCTCAAGCGCAGCCCGCAGTCCAAGGCAAAGTTCTCAGGCACTACTCCCAACCTTGTTACTTCTATTTTTGTCTTGGTCTTTCCTTTCCTTTCCTTATTTTTAATCTGGAGAAGAGTGACCGTTTTTTTAACGGCGCTCTCTTTCCCCTTTCTAGAGAGGAGGGTTTCTCCTTTGGCAGAGTTAGCGGGGTTTTAGTAAAAAGGCATTACTCCATCAGCGAGTTGGCTTGGCTCCGTTTTAGGTCTTTACAAGGGAGGCACTTATCAGCAAGTTATCTGCGGAGATTCGGATGATTTTTTTGCTGCTTTCCTTGTTGGTTTGTCTTTTAATCTTGGAATATCTTGGTGGAGGTGCTTCTAATGCTCCCATTAATGGCCTAAATGGCTCTGACCCTTTTGAAAAAGATGGCTACATCTCGGTTAAATCTCCCTGACCGTCTTCCCAGCATTGCTCAAAACGATGGACCAGATCCAGCCTTTTTTACGAAGCCCGTGGAAATCGGTGGTGTCTTCTAAATAAGGCTAGGCCTGAAATCAACCTTTTCTGCGTATCCGTGGGAAGATAGATGGCTGGTTAGAGCAGAAAAGCAGAGCATCAATCCAGTGGACAAATGCAGTGCTATCACCCATGGCACACAGGTTGGTTAGCAAAGCTGGCCAAGAGACCTACAAGAATGGATTTGGAGTTTTTATAGACATTGTTCTGGATGTTATATTTAAAGGTTGAGAGGTTGAGCTCCAAGGTTGGTCTTTCAGATGCTGAACTGCCAATTTCCACACAGTATCTCTCACCACTTTCCATCCGATCCCTTCCCTATAAAGCAGGACTGACCAACCTTGGCCACTCAAAGATACATGGACTCCAGCTCCCCAGCCAGCAGTTGAAGTCTATATACGTCTTCAGGTGGTCAAGGTTGAGAAAACCTGCAAGAAAGACCCCACAGCTTCAAGCAGACAGGAAATAGGAAAAGATTGTCACTTTCTAACTTGACTCGTTGAGAATTGAAATTGACAGATGGAGAACTGAAATTGACACATCGAGAATTGAAATTGCACGCTGGCTGGGGAACTCTGGGAGATGAAGTCCACACATCTTCAAATGGTCAAAGTGGACAAAACCTGCTGGAAGCGTCTGCCAAGTTCATCCTCAAGCATTGAGGAAGCAGGAACAGGTGGTCACTTTCCTACCTGACATGTCAAAAATTGAAATTGACCTTGTCCTGTTTCGGGGCTTGCTTTAGTAGGTGGCCAAAATGACCTTATTATTACTTTTCTCTGCAATTTGTCTCTTGTTACATGTAAGGTTTTGGATTGTTTTTTTTAAATCAGATATGTTTAAAACAAACACACAGCCCCACTCTATAACTCTGTAGCTCTGGCTGGCTTTCCTTTAAGGAGAACAAAGGGGATGGGGATTTCACCCTGCTGATCTTACTTTTTGAAGCAGCTCTTCCATTTTGATCTCCAGATGCCGGGAACGTGCTGGCAACCACCTTTGCGAAGTTAGGAAAGCTGGCCTTCACGGCGAGACGGTGTGCTTTTCTTTAAATAAGAAAAGAAGAAAAGCAAAGCCTTCCGACACCGTATCTGGCCTTGAACCCTTCTGACTTGTCTTCTACCTGTACGATCCACAGGTCTTCTTGAACATGGACGCAACTGGTCAGCCATTGCCCGGATGGTGGGGTCGAAGAGCATCTCGCAGTGTAAGAACTTCTACTTCAATTACAAGAAAAGGCAAAACTTGGATGAAATTCTGCACCAGCACAAACTGAAAATGGTAAGCCTTGCGAGTTGCCTTCACAGCATCGGTGTGAGTTTGCTCTCGGTGGCTGTTGTGTTTACCTCTTGGCATAGCTTGGAGTAACTGCTAAGACAGTGTGTCTGTGCGTATAACAACCTTGGTGGACCAGCTTTATGTTCAAATGGTTTAAATCCAGAGGAAAATATTTGCCAAGCGACCAGCTGTTGTTTACAGGTGCTGTACACATTCAGACAGGTAGTCCTCGACTTACAACCATTTGTTTAGCAACCATTTGAAATTACAACAGCGTTGAACAAAGTGACTTATGACCGGTCCTTATACTTAACAACCACTGCAGCATCCCCATGATCAAAATGTGGATGCTTTGTAACTAACATGTATTTATGACAGTTGCAGCATCCCGGGGCGATGTGATCACCGTTTGCTACCTTCCTAGCTGGCTTCCAACAAACTAAAGACGGTGGGGGAAACCGGATTCGCTTAACAGCTGCCTGATTCACTCAGCAACTACAGTGATTCACTTAACTGTGGCAATCAAGGTGGTGAAATTAAGCAGGATTCACTTAACAACCTCCTTACTTCGCAGTGGAAATTCTGGTCCCATTTGTAGTCATAAATTGAGGATTACCTGTATATGCAACAGGGGAGTTCTGAGCCAAGTGGAGGTATTTCTTGCTACCGGTAAGCATTTACCTGTGCAGGTGTGTGGTGTGAAAACTGTGCTCTTTGATGGCCAGTTAGAAAGCTTGAACTCTTAGCCCCAGTTCAGCTCAGATAGAAAAGTGAGCTTGTGATGACAGAAGCGGCTATTTTTAAGCGCCCGAAGCCTTGCTGGTGCGAGTGCTTCAGGGCACCCTGCTCTTCGGATGAACGTTGGCTCGAATCACTTGGTCACCGTTGCTTTGCTGCTGCCAGATCTCTCCCTTTTTCATAATTATTCTCCCCAAGATTTATTTCTCACCTTCCAGCTAAGGCTGCATGCAGCCAGGCAGCGTTCGATAAAAGCATAAAGGAAGCCATGTAAATCAGCTCTAAAATAGCACAAATAAAACCACTGGTTAAAAAATATTAATTAAAAGCGGTGTTCAGTCCCAAAGCAGCAGAGGCTGAAGGCTTTGGACAATTTAGGATGAAACTTCTTTAAAATATTGTGGTAGAAGCAGTACCGGAAGAGTTCGGAAAAGCTTCAGAAGAACCTTCTGATTGATGCTGGGAAAATACAGGGAGCCCTCGACGTACAACCACAACTGGGAGCAGAATTTCCATCGTTAAGCAAAGTCATGAGCCACGCAAGTCACACCTGATCTTACGACTTTTTTTTGCTACGGCTGTTAAGTGAATCACTGCAGTCGTTAAGTGAACCGCACGGTTGTTAAGCGAATCTGGCTTCTACCATTGGTTTGCTTGTTGGGAGCCGCCTGAGAAGGTCACAAATGGCAATCACGTGACCCTGAGACACTGCAACTGTCATAATTTCAAGGACCTGAATTTTGACCTCTCCTGAATTGTGGGATTCTTGCAACGGTGGTAAGTACAAGGATTCTGCAAGGAAGTCACCTTTTTCAGCGCCGTTGCAACTTGGAACGGTTGCTAAACAAATGGTTGTAAGTCAAGGACTCCCTTGTATTCTGGAAGAAGCTAGGGGCTAGTCCTGAAACTGCCCCCCTCCATTCCGGAAGAAAATGTTTAGCTAAGCCAACCTGCACGTGACATTAAGCCATATTGGGTCTCCGTTGAGTTTGATACAGGACAAACCCCAGTACCCACCACCACTCTTCCTCCTCCTCCTGCTCCTCTGCTGCTGCGTTTTTCTTCTCTTGCACTTTTCCCTTTCTTTTTCCCTTTCCAGGCCTGTGCCAGTATCTCGAATAATATTTGCAAAAAAGAAATCCAAATAAACAAATGGCACCAATAAAACTATTAGTGGCCCGCAGTTGAGCTGTATGGTATAGGCTCTGTGTGTGTTTGTGTCTCTCTGTGTACGCACCTATCCATTGTGTAAAAAGTTATGCAGTAGAGAGGAGGAGGAGGAGCAGCAGCAGCAGCAGCTGTTCTTTTTCTCCTCTGGGCCTAATCTTATCGAAAGGATCAGACAGGGCAAGGCAGATAAAAAGTAATTGAAGGAGATAAAAAAAAGAAATCTTTGCAATAAGCATGGAGTTTGCAGAGAAAGAAGGGAGAAGAGATTCGCAGAGAAAGAGGCAGCGGATATGGGGGTGAAGCAGGTTTAACTGTACTGAGGGGGAGGTCTCGCCATTTGTTGGCTGGGCCAACTCCTAGTTTCACGTATTTACCTGGATAAAAAAATGAGTGGGACTCCTGGTCTTCTTCTGTTCCCGTTTTCCTTTCTTTGATGGTGTTCCTTCCACAATCCTGATTCAGTCTCTTTTGCCATTCCGGCCACTGAAGGTTTCGCACGCAGTCAGGGTGTGGTTAGGTAAGGGCTGCCTGTACAGTATATCCTGCGGTGTCTTCCATTTCCTTCCTGAGTTTGCACGGTTGGGGAGGATCTTCTTTGACCCTTAAACTTATTTTAAAGCTTGTCCTTCCACCAATTTTCATCAGCAGTCGTGGTGAGGCTGGATGTACTCCTCCTTGGGAGGTACCTCTTTGCTGAAGAGCAACGGGGACAAATGTGCCGTGGCAGTCCTGGGCCCTGCAAGTACATCAGTTGCAACATGTCATTCCAGCGTCTCTCTTGTCCCTTTTGCGCCGAGAAGAATTGACGCACAGGCACAACGCTGCCTCAATTGTGCAGACGTTACCAAGCTCAGTAATGTCCCACCAGTCCTTTTGAGGACTCGGCAGGCTGCGTCAGAATGACTGAGCGCCATGGTGATGATTCCTTCATTTGGAAAACCGCATGGGCATCCCCGGGTCCTGCACTAATCGAATTCTTGGGCTTTGCCCGGGAGAGGTGCGGGCGGGGGGAGCCTCTGCAGTCATCACAAAGCACGGCTGAATGCCGGGATCACGCCGGTGGGTGTAGTGACGCAAGAGCAGCCTTGCCTGTGTGTGTCCTGGGAACAGGATCGTCTCTTCTGCTCTCTGGAGCTTGAACGGAATGGAAATAGGCCGAGGGGTCGGTTTTAAGGCTCGGGCGAGATTTCCAATTCCGCTCTTTCTACTCTGTTCTCTCCCTTTTGATGCTGGCGGTGGCTTCCCCTCCCTAAGACTGATCCTGCTGGATCACAACAGATCTCTCCTAATCTTTCTTGCCCGGGGATCACCTGGGCATCCCTGCCCTCTGCCTTAAATCCCATGCCAGCCGTCGCCCTTAGTGGCGGTCGGTTCCCGAAATTGCCCTCTGCGCCGTGGTTCTCTCTCACTGATGGATGGACGGACACGCAATCCCTTGATGGGTTGAAAACGGCGAGAGAAAACCGTGGGGGGCGGTCGCAAAATAGCACGTCCGGGCAAAACATTAAAAAAAGATAGTCGTGGACACCCGTGGAATATCGGTGTCGTTTCCGTGGTGAACGTGTGCATGAGTGTGTAAGAAACAAGAAAACACAGATCTCCCCTGCTTCCCTACGCCTCGATCTGTCTTTGTCTTTGACCTCGGTGCAGGTAGTCCTCGACTCACAACCACTGGTTTCGCAATCATTTGAAGGTACTGAAAAAAAATAACTTACAACCGGCCCTCGCACTGGCGACCGTCGCAGCATTCCCCCGTGATCAAAATTTGGACACTCGGCAACTGGCATGTGTTCAGAACGGTTGCAGTGTCTCGGGTCATGTGATTGCCATTTGCAACGTTCCCAGCCGGCTTCCGGCAAGCGAAGTCAATGGGCGAACTCTTCATTCACTTAACGACTGCATGATCCACTAAACAACCATGAGAGACAGGCCGTCAATTTGGGTGTGAGTCAATTAACAACCGCTTTGCTCAACAATGGAAATTCTGGTCCCTGCTGTGGTCGTAAGCCGAGGACTCCCTGTGGTCCATGGACAGGAGCCCGAACCAATGTGCTCTGCCCTTCGGTGACCTCAGAGCAGCTCAGCCAGTCCTTTTCAGAGGTGATAAACTCACAAATTGCAACCCAGGCTTGCCTTTTCACCCGCATGTTAGCGCTGGGACGCACGAGCTCGTTGGCCACTTGCTGACGTTGTTTTTTTTCCTCCCCCCTTGGCATTTCAGAAATTTTGTACCCCTTTCCCGGTGGCAGTTTTGCCTAGTGGTTAAGGAGCCAGGCTAGAAACCGGGAGACGGTGAGTTCTAGTCCCGCTTCAGGGCATGGAAGCCGGTCGGGCGCCTTTGGACCAGTCCCCCTCTCTCAGCGCAGCCCACCTCTCAAGGTTGTTGTTGTGGGGAAAGCAGGAGGAGGAAGGGGCGCTGTGCATGTTTGAGCTACTTAAAGGCGCAACAGAAACCTAGTGCATAAGTAAACGCATCCGCTTCCTCCCGTTCCTGCCCTCCGATGCAGAATCCACCCTCCTGGTGCATCGTCTCTCTGTCCTCTGCCTCTTCCTGGCTGATGTCATTAGCCTCGCTTGATCGTTTTCTTTGGACCGGCGGGTTTTTTTTCAGAGTTTCTCTCTTTTTCTTTTTTCTTTTGGCAAAAGAACAATGAGCGCTCAGCTGGTTTGCGTTGCCATTCTTCTTTCCTTTTTCTTTTTCTTAAAAAAAAAAAGCCACGCTATTGTTTGCTGGCAACAACAGATGTCATAAATCTGAATACAGGGAGAGGAGAACAAAAAGCTGCGGTTAATCCAACATCCCGTTTTCCTAAACATTTGCTACTTTGCGTGCACACAGCAGGCGGGATGCGTGGAAGGGAGGAATTCAAAGCCGTTTTTGGGGGGGTCTCGAAGCTGATTAGGAAGGTGGGTGGGGAAGTTGGGAGGTGAACAGCTTCGGAAGGGATGGGAGGAAGACACAATGTTGTCCTGATTTGTGCAACAAACAGAGCCTTACTTTGACTGGCTTTGATTTGTGACGCTTCGGTTTGACAGTCAGACAAACCGGATCGTGGCTTAGGGTTACCCATCTCCTGGGTTTCATCCATTCTCTAATTTGGGGTTTATTTCCGGAGTTTTAAGTCACCTGACTTACGAATTAAATTCGTTGCATTTTTGTATGGCCTATTACCAAGGCAGTCCCAAGTCTGCAGATTTAACCATTTGGGGTAGCCCAAACTGATTAAAAAAGTGCCCAAACCTCCCCAATATTCCAAAAAGTTTGAAGGCCGGTGAGGAAAAAAAATGGAATAAAAGGATGCTGAGAACATTTGTAAATGCCGCCAAGGGGATGAGACGATCTGCAGCGGTTGGCCGATCATCCCAGGTGGGTTTACGGCCTTGGGTCTCTTCTGCTGATATTCTCAAATATTGGGGGGGACCCAGATCTGCTCTTCGATTTCGCAGTCCTGCCTAATCACGTTCAAGGACGGAGACGGTCTTCTGTCTTCGCAAACGTCGTCAGCCCAGAGTTGACAACAGCGTCTCCTGCTCTCATCCTCTGGCTGACTTTGGCTGATCTTTGAAAGCCAAGGCAACTCAGACCTGACCGGATGGGGGACCACCACGAAATCTCTCCTCGTAGGAAGACCAAGAAGTCAAGTGCATATCCTGGAGTGAGGCAGCTGCCGAGCATTTCCATAATTTTTGGATTTGAAAAATGACCTGGCTCCACCAATGAGGTCCTGGGGAGTCAAGCTCCCCTTTAACTTGACAGCCCGGTGCCAGCAGACAGGTAAACCACCCACCAAGGGTTGCAAACCTTCCTTTGGAGGCATCATTAGCCTGGCCTTCGTCCTCCAGATGTTGTAAACATTTCCCTGGTCTCCAGATGTCGTGCCATTTTTTTGGAGACGATGAGTTAACCTCGGGAGACATTTTCTGCCATTCATTTCTGACGTCTGCCTTAGCGTTCCCCTGGCACATCTGCAGCTCTGAGATTTTTAATCTCAGGGTGAGTCTTTTTTTCCCTCCCCCCCTTTTTTTTTGCCTTGACCCCATTTTCCAAAGAGGAACCTCACAGGGAGAACATCTGCCGCTGGGAAGGCACTGCACGCTTGAAGGCTGGCTCTCCAGTGGCCCACCCCGGTTATTCTTTTGCTCCGCCGGTTTGCATGAGTCACCCAGGATGCAAGAAAGAGGCGGCATGGACAGGACCATTTTGCCATAGTAACGGAGCGTTGCCGTGCTTGTATTCACATCATCGAGCGCCCCGGCGACGGGCAGGCTGTTTCTTTCCCCGATAATGAGCACTTATCCAAATGGTGTCCTTGGCAAGAGTTCAAACCCAGCCAAAGCCGCTGTACGGAGGAAAGCCGCTGTTTCAACGTGCCAGAGACCTTCTGGTTGCTGGTTGTTGGTCCCGTGGTTGTGTTCCCCTTCCACAAGTCATCAGGAGGGGGCTGTTGGCATTCTCCCTTTTGCAAACGGGGAACAAAGGCCAAATAAATTGATTTTTCCCTCTCCCTGACACTCTCCGAAGGCACTTGGCTGCCCAGAAGGGAGAACCTTAAAATGTATGCATCCAGAAACAAGCCCAGCCTTGGTTTCATTGCAGCGCGGTGCCCTTTTCCAACTTCTCCTTTGCTGACGGTCCCATAGGATTGAGATGTGGGTTTTTCCCACAAGTAGGATCGTTTCATCTCTGTATGTTTTCTCTGAATTTGGAGACCACCCCTTCGGTACTGTAGCACAGGCCTCGTTGCAGTGAAAGTTTGAAAAATGTTTTGGGAGCCGAAAAAAAGAGGTGGCATCAGAAATCTGCAAGATAAACAAGCAAAGGAATGGTTTTCTTGGCCGGTTGGTGGCCACGAAGAGTGAGAGGAAAAAGTTTGCTGAAGGTCCCTAAAACCTCAGATGTTCAGCCCAAGTGGGAAGTAAAGTCGCAGACAAGGTCAGGCCTTTTCTTTCAGTTAGGTGAGCTCCAAGACTCCTTCAGTTCTTACATTCCACCAAAGTTGGTGAGTCCTTAAGCATTTCAGGGGAACATCTCTCTTTTTGAGATTTTTTTTATCCCACCTTTATTATTTTTATAATTAACTCCAAGCAGCGAGCATACCTAATGCTCCTTCCTCCCCCTATTTACCCCACAACAACCACCCTGTGAGGTGGGTTGGACTGAGAGAAAGGGAGTAGCCCAAAGTCACCCAGCTGTTTTTTCATGTGTAAAGCACGACTAGAACTCACAGCCTTCTGGTTTTCCAGCTTGCTGCTTTAACCACTAGATCAAACTGTTTCTTCATGCAGCTTTCCAGGATGAAATCAGAAATATATCATAGTGAGTAGAGGTGCCAAACACTGAATTCGAGGTCTTTGTAAAGCTGGTGTAAATATTTCAAAGTGTTTTCTGTACAAAAACATCCATGGGTGTTATTAAAGCAATAGACCAGGTAGTAACAGCAGGCGTGCATTTGTGTGCGTGTGCGCGCGCAGTTGTGTTATTCTTCTCCTTCCTACTCTGGTGCAGTTGATGCTGTAGGATGTAGTAATGGTGTGGAGGGAGACCAAGCTTAGCCGAAGCACTTCTGAAAATGGACATGTGCGTTAAGCTAAAATGTACATGTATATTAAGCCAATTCTTGCAACCTCGTATTATTCTTACAGTTGTGCACAACATTTTCTGCAATCTGGATTCCCTGAAAGCAATTCTCGTTCATTTCAGCCCCTGCTAATTTCAAGGATGATTGTTTCAACCTCCTGGAATTTTTTTTTCAGCAAAATGGTTAGAATATCATCTTTGTTGATGAAGCAATTGACAGGATTCATACCTACCTTTTCTGTTTTGCTTGCTCAGGAGAAAGAAAGGAATGCTCGGAGAAAGAAGAAAAAGGCCCCTGTGGTCCAAAACGAGGAAAGAGCTTTTCCCCCCGTGGCCGAGGACGAGGACATGGGTCAAGATGGGTCAGGCACCAGTGGCAATGAGGAAGAAATGGCTGAGGAGGCTGAGGCAGAAGGTAAGATGAATGTTGAATCTCTTGGTCCATTTTTGTTTTGATAAATAAGTAAACATGCAGCATCTTTCTCTCATTGAGGGAAAGACTTCGGATAGCCTTCCGTATCATCTGGGAAATGTCACTGCCTGCCAGATGAGTAAATGGCAGGGAGACACCACATCAGAGACACGTGGCAGAGTAGCCGAGATGCAGAAATGCCACCTTCAGTTGTGCAGGGACTCCTGAGGAGTTTTCCCACGCAGAGAAATGGCAAGAGCCCAGAAGCTCTGAAAAATCGATTTATTACAGGAAAGGCAGTGAAGCTATTGTGGAACAATTCGAGTGACTGCTGTCTGTTGAATGTTTAGCGATGTCAAAGTTCGAATTCGTGTGACTTTTGATGGATGCCACCTTCTCTTGTTTGGGTACCGGATTGGGCTGTTGCCAAGCTGTTTGTGATGAAAAACTGGTGCTCATCCTCAGTTGTCTTGCTGAGTGTTTTCTTAGGAAATAGGCATCTGAAAACTGTCTATTTAATGCAGATGTGCTGCTGTTTACTGCAAGGGAAGACCCTTTATTGATGTATTTTGCTGTTGAGCAGATGTTATGCTGTGGTTGTGTTCCTTGGCTTGTTTTCTAACGTGCTTTGGTTGAATAGCATCTTCCAAACATTGCTCAGCTCTTTTCTGATGATTAGTTTTCTCCCTTTCTGGTTTTCTGCTCTATTTAATACCCATAATTTCCCATCTATCCCCTAATTATCTTGTTAGGACTTCCCTATTGCAGAGCAACGTGAGGATGATTTTAATAAAGGCTCACAAGAGTCATCGGAGGAGAGAAAATGGCATTTCAGTCCTGGGAAAGGAGAAAGAGTGAGAAAGAACCTCAAGATAACCCCACCTTGAGTCTATTTGGTGTAAGAGGAGGCAGAAGAATATTTTAACAAGTTTTCAAGATTGTGTTGTTATACCCTAGAACAACAAAGGAGCACTCCTGTAATCCAGCGTTTCTCAACCTTGAATACTTTAATACCTGTGGACCTGAATTCTCATGGCTGGGGCATTCTGGAGCTGAAGTCCTCAGGTCTTAAAGTCACCAAGGTTGAGAAACACTACCGTAATTCTCAACATTTCTGTTTTCTCAGCTGACATGTATGCTTGAAAGCCCTCCCATGTTCTTTCCACTAATTTTAGTGTGGCTTCCAATGAATAGCACGTGGTGGCCATGGGGGAAAAAATCCCCAATTACAATGCCACAAGGTGCTCATAAACACTAAGTCCTACCAGATTTTCTGGAAAAGGAGCCAAAGATCAAACCTCCTGATAATTACTTAGCCACGGATCCTCGCTTTAATCCTTCGTAGCCACTGGTCAATGCCAGCGTGGTATCGAGTGCTGATTTTAGGCAAGCCAGTTTCATCGGCTAGTTGGCATCAGAGATGGGTTAGAAGAAGACAAAACGGAGACGGTCACTTACCGCTGTTCTCCCTTGGGACCAGAGCCAGTCACTTGGCAGAAAATGCTTGTCATTTTTTGCAGTCCCCCCCACTGAACTTCGGTGGGAGTGATGGAATACTCTAAAAGACACCCCCTATCCGAAAAGGAGAACTGGGGGTGGCCACGAGGCCGTTGGAAATCTCTTCCAAGCAGTGCTTAAAGCAACTCATTACAAACCAGTTTTCAGGTAAATAGCCTGTGTCAGAGACGCAGGTATTGGGAGGGGGGGACCTCACCGATGTGGATGGCTCAGAGGAAAGCCCGGCACACCCTTGCGATGCGCTTTGCGAGCTCTGAGCGACGGCCGCTTCAGTTCAACGCCATTGAAGGCCGGGCCCCGGGGACGTCTAAGCTGGAGGGAGCCGAGTGAAGAGCCTTCACATGGCCAAGGGGCCGCAGGGTCAGGCCTCATCCCTGGGCGGTTCGACGCCTGGGAGGTGCGTCAGGCTTGCAGGAACCCACATACGTGCAAACCAGCATTGCTTGCCCTGATTCTGAAACTCGGCCTCCTCTTGGCATCCTTCAGCCTCTTGCAACGGACTCGAGATACCCAAGGCTTTTCCCAGCGACCCGCTCCGCCCCTCCCAGAATTCCTCCAGATGTAAAGTGCAAAGAAAAATCCATAAAATTGGAACAAGCCCAGTGCGCTGCAAGGTTTCCCAACTGAAATGGGGAGAGGGGCCGCCTTGTTTTTAACTCTCTCCCCAAGGGAAGGCTGGCTGAAGGTCTGCCAGCCTGAGATGGATTCCTCCTCAGTTTGACTTGCAGAAGGGGAGAGGGGAGCTGCTCTTCAGCGACGCTGGGCAAGGAAACGGACGTCAGCGATGCTTGGAATTCGGTCGGAGAAGCCAAGCGTATGAAACGGGCAGGCATCTCCCCAGGCTGGGTGGACATGGTCCCTTGTTGAGTTGACCCGGACAGTGTTTCTCCAACTTGGCCACCGTAAGGCATTGGACCTCAAGTCCCAGAATTCCCCGGCCCATGCTGACGGGTTAACGTCAACTCCCTGCAGCATGGGGGGACATCAGCTCCCAGAATTCCCCGGCCAGCATGGGTTGACGTCAACTCCCTGCAGCATGGGTGGACTTCAGCTCCCAGAATCCCCTGGCCACCTATGCTGGCTGGGGAATTCTAGGAGTTGAAGTGCACGTATCTTAGAGCAGGCAAGTCTGAGAAATACCGTCGAACTTGACGCCGCCAGGACTTCTGCTCCCCCAAAACCTCCGCGCGGGGAGAGCTCCTCTCCAGCCCGTTCAAGAGGTTCCTGTTGCTCGGGCACCAGCTGACTCTGAACCGGCTTCCTAGGGCCGCTCTCGCGACTCGTTCTGAGCACTGAACGTTTCTGGGTGCGTTCCCTGACTCCGGCTTCGTTTCCTCCCCCTTTGACCGCCACTCCCGAGCCCGGGGGTCGGGCTTTCCACCGTCGTTTTGCCTCCAGTTGCGACAACGGTGGTGGCAGTCTCCATTTTAAGCTCGCGCACGCATTCTCTGCATCCTTGTGGTGCCTTTCTTGGATCCGGTCCCGGAGCTGGGGTGGAGCGTGGAGCTCCGTTCCCTTGGCTGCGCCAGAATTCAAGAATCTTTTGGGGCGAGCCAAGATGGATACAGAAAGATGCATATTGTAAGCTTTCCTTCCGTGGTGCCAGGAATTCCAGGTTACACACCAAGCCGAGACACATTCTGCGCTCCAAACAAGCAAGGCAAGGCGGTTTTAATTAAATCTGGGGAAGGTTCCTACCGAGAGGAATGTTGGTTTCGCATGTGTGCTGAGCATTGTGCAACGAACCTGGGAAATTCTCATGATGCAACCGGGCAGTTTTTTGTAATAATGATGAAAATGATGTCGTTGTGGATATAAGCGGTGCGCTTGTTCATCGAATCCCATGCGCTGGTGACATGACTAGGAATCGGGAGAAGAAGTTAGAGGTTTGCCAGTGTGTTGAACTGACCACCCAGTAACTGCTCATCAAGAATCCTCTGCCTCTAAAATCTAGGGTGATGTCCCCCGCCTTCCCCTTCGGGTCAAGCTGGATTCAAAACATGGAAACAGGTTGCATGGAAGCATGGAAACATGTTGGAAGCAAGGAAACATGGAGCTGTTACAGTATGTGGCTCAGACATTGCAAGTGATCTCTGTAGTTGATGACCCCCCAATGGGAACCCCAACCAAGCAGAACCCCTTGACCCTTCCTCGTTCATGTTGAGTGTGGTGCTCAGATTTTACTCTCATCTTGACCTCAAAGCAGGCACCGAGGCAGGTAGTCCTCGCTTTACAGCCCTTCATTTAGCAACCATTCGAAGCTGCAACGGCACTGAAAAGAGCGATGTACAACCGATGCTCGCACTTAGGACTGTTGCAGCATCCCCAAAGTCGCATGGTCAAATTTGAGCGCTCGGCAACCAGCAGGTATTCATGACACTTGCGGCATCCCGGGGTCATGTGAAGATCGCCATTAGCAACCTTCCCGGTCAGCAAAATCGTTGAACGACCGCAAGCTTCCCTAACAACTGTAGCGATTTGCTTAGCAGCCGTGGTTGTATAATCGGGCACAACTCACTTAACAACCTCCTCGCTGAGCAACAGAAATTCTGCCCCCCCATTGCGGTCATAAGTCGAGGACTATCTATGCCCAGCGTGAAATCTGCCGTTCTTTTGGCCACAGTTCTGCCATCTTCATCTTGCGCTCTCTTTTCATAGGTAATTACAGTCATGCCCCTGTTTGGAGAATGCTGAGAGTCTGAGTGCCCTTCGGATCTTTTCATTATTAACTTGAACCCCAAGCCCGGCTAGGATTCGATGCATGGAGTGGGTTTTAAGGCTGCTGATATTAATTTCCTACTAACCTTGACCTGCATTTCACTTCACTAGGATGGCAGCTGTAAAAAACATAAAAATGAAATTGAAAGGCTGTAGGACGTCTTCACAGATGGGCAGGTGGGAGGCTGTTAATTTCTTTTCGTTGGGTAGGGTTGGCAGCCCCTCACAAAGGCAAGCAGAGTTATGTTGTTTTCCTTTTTCTCTGTTGAAGAAAGTGACCTTGATTTAGAGACCATCTACCCAGATGCTTCGGAATAGGCGGAAAAAAAAGCGGAATTCAATTTAAAGGAGGAGGAAGAGATGTCTGAAATGTTTATTGCACGCATAGCAGAGTCATTCTTAATTTCTGGGCTGTTCTTGATTTTCTGGGTCCATCGTTGCCTCCGTTCTGAATTGCCAAAGGGGATTCGAGAAGTTGGTGCTGGGTTGTTGTGTTGACGTTGTTGTTTTTTGGGAAGATGGAAGGATCTTCACAGCCCAGGTAAGGGAGTGCATTGAAATGGATGTGCTAAGCCAGAAATAATCACAATTCTTGGCTTAATTCAGAAAGAAACAATCCTGGTTTAACATGCCGAGCTAGCTTCAGAGATTTTACTAACTGCTTAGGTGGCTTGAGTCTGATTATTCAGTGTATATTGTGGAAATCTAGCTAGGGTGGCAAGTTCAATTTAATATTATGACTTAGTTTATGTCCAGCCCTTTAGAAATACGTCGTAATGAGAGTCCAGATAATTGTACATATGGAGTCCAAGAAAAGATGGGTGTGTGAGTGTGCGTGAGTGAAGGCTCACCCTTTGAAATCTTTGGAAGGGGACATCCCTGTGCAGCATCCAGCACAATGGATGAGACACCATGGGTTGGGGGCCTTGTGATGGGTTTTGATGTCAGTGGGTTAGAATCTGCCACGTGTTAGTGTCACTTTTAGCAATTTATCTCTTGTTTTCATTGAGTAAATGGTTTTGCTTTCATGGAAAGCTCTTCAAGAAACTTGAAGTTTTCATGAAAAAGCTACTGCAAGAAGCATGACTATAATTTTGACACACACCCTCCTGTAAAAGGTGGTAGCATTGTAAATGTTGAAAAATAGCAAGCAGGCCTAAAGAAACGAAGGTGGTCTTGGGTGGACAAGCCCTTAATGGTAGTTTAAAACAATCGGTTAAGCGATGTTTTGCTCTGGAACTATCTAATGTGACTCTTTGGCACCCAGGAAGTAAAGTAACCACCTCTCCTCCTGCTTGCAAAAATGATAGGAAGCTTCTCTTCTTCGAAATTCACCGTCATCGTCCTTTCTCTGGCTGCTACTATTCAGAGTTAAATAATGCATTGCAACTCCCCAGTTCGCGGCGATAAAGTATTTTTTTAGGGTTCCTTTGGGACCCTGACGGTTTGTGCGTTGCAAATGGAACCTCGCCATCCACATGAACAGTATGTCTTTTTGTTTAATTCCAGTTGCCGTTCATAACAGCTCGGATACAGACAGCCTCCCTTCTCCAAGACTCGACACCAAAAAGCCCCCAGAAAATGGGTCCAAACCGAATCCTGATGCCGAAGGAGAAATGGCAGTCAACACAGAGAAAGCCACAACATCCCCAGAAGCCAACCCCATAGACTCTGCTGACCAGGCCCCAGAGGGGACCAGTTCTGGTCCAGCTTGTGGTGAGAAACTTCAGGAGGAACCCAAGATGGATGCAGTAAAAACAGAAGAGGTCGAAGAAAACCCTAAAGAGCCAGAACCGGACAGGGCTGAGATAAAAATGGAGGAAGGGGTAGATGGTCAAGAAGAGAACAAGGCCAGTGACCAGAAGAGTGAGACCAGTAATGGCGTGGGGACAGAAGTAGAGGACACCTCCAAGTTGGAGAAGAAGGAGAACCACAAAGCCAGCAAATCCGGAAGCGCTCCCTCGGACAGTGATTCTAGCGCTACGTGCAGTGCGGACGAGATGGACGAACAGGATCCTGTGGACAAAGCCAAGTAAGAGAAAGGGCAGCGGGTGCGAGGAAGGGTGCAGATACCTCCCTTGAAAAACTGCCGCGCCGTAATGGGGTGCCGGGGTGCTTTGGCACCCCCAAATGTCTTATGTCGGCGCCTGTAAATTTGCTAGCTTCCTTTTTCGTGCGCTGGACGAGGTGAGATGAGGATTCTCATTGGACGAGGGATCTGATGTTTGGCAACAGGACTCGTCTGGACTCCCCGGAGCTGTGGCTGATGCGATCCGTGGGGAGACCCCAGAGCGAGCAGCTTTTTCGATGGAGATGGGCCTGCTGGGTGCATTGGAGGCGAAGGGTGTCGCGGGTGGCAGTCTGGAAGGCATTACGGGATGGGCTTGTGCCCTTCCCAAAGCTCGCTTTAGCCGGAAAGCTCAATTATGCATGCAGATGTTGAGTTTCTGGCGCTTTGTTTGGAATGAGTCAGGTTTCTGAATAAATTAGGTGGGGAACATGGAAATGAGAGGCAGGAAGAGGCAAATAGTAGAGTCTCGGTAAGTGGTTTGTCCTTTTTTTTCTGCAAGCCTGAGAGCCGTGGCCAAATTCCCATGTGTCAGGAGGGCAGGCGAACTTGGCATTGTGCTGTCAGACACGAGAGCTCTCCTTGGTGGGGGGAAAAAAAGAGGGATTCCTCGGGATCAGGGGGAGGTAGATTTCTCCAGAACAGGCGAAAGCTGCCTGGGCGAAGCTGTGGAGGTCACTTCAGAAAGAAAGGCTGATTTATTACTCCGATACCCTCCCAGAATTGTGCACTGGGCTAATGATTTGTGACACCTTGTGACGGTGATTGAAAGGGCAGCTTCACGGTCCTGTTTGGGATCGATGCCCATCGTCCGGGGTTAGAGGAGGTCAGGCGCCGCCAGACGGTCACTTCCCGGACCGCTGGCCGCTTCTCAAGGAGGCCTCTGCCGGATTTGGTGCAGAGCTTCGGTCAGTTTCCTTAAACACCTCCTGGATCCGTATCCTCCGGCAGGCGTTCCTAAGGGATGACTGACCAGCGCAGCAGAAACAGGAGCGCTGGGAGCGCAAATGGTTGCGTTTGCCGGAGGCGGGCCAGGTACTCCCCCACGCACCCCAACATCCCAACAGGAGAGACACGGCATTGCTGCGAGACACCTGGGAATCTCCGTGGCCAGCATCTGCTCAGTTCCTGACTGAACGCTTTGGCCCTAGTGTAAGCGCGATGGCCAATGTTGGGAAGCACAAATTTGGGGGAACGCCTTCCAACGCGAATGAAAGGGAGAACAGCAAAAACAACCCGGGAAAGAGGCGCCAGCGCATTTGTGTTTTTTTGTTTTTTTTAACCTGGACTTTTGCAGGCATTCAGGAATCCTTCATCCCTCCGGATTGGGGGGCCTTTGTGTATTTTTTAACGGACCCGGCATTGTTTCTTGGTTAGTCCAGAAAGGGGCTTACGGATAGTCCTCCACTTACAATCATTCATTTAGTGACTGTTCAAAATTATACCACCACTGAAAAAAGTGACTTATGACCAGTCCTCGCAGGTATGACTGTTGCAGAATCCCCTGCAGTCCCATGATCAAAATTTAGGCACTGGGCAACCAATGTATATTTACCATGGTTACAGGGTCACCGCTTGCATCCTTCCCAGCCTGCTTGCAACAAGCAAAGTCACTCGGGGAAGCCGGATTCATTTAATGATGTTGTGGCTCACTTAACAACTGCAGTGATTCTCTTAAGAACCTTGGGGGGAAGTGTGAAATTGGGCACGACTTTAGCGCTCGTCACCTAACAACCACCTTGCATAGCCATGGAAATTCTGGTCCCAGAGGTGGTCGTAAGTCAAGGACCGCCTGTCTCGTCCTCCCTGAAAAGCCCTTCCTTGTTTGCATCTCCAGGATCGGGTTGTCCAAGCTAGGCATGGACGTTTCCACCATGAGGTTCAGCAATAAAAGAGATCTGCCCTGCCCTGCCGAGGTCTTGCAGGTCACACGGTCGGTGGTGTGCGGGTTTTATATTTATTGGCTTTGTTTAACGGAGGGATAGGAAGCAAAGCAGCGGCATCTCCCACACGTGCAGGTTCCATTAATGCCCTGGCCCGAAGGCTTGGGGGCAAGGCCACGTCTTCCTGGCCTTTCAGCGACGGTTTGAACAGCAGTTAGCAGTTCCGTAGGTCCCCCCTGGCTACTTCCAAGCCCAATCAAAGGTAAAAGGTCTCCAAAGATAATTGTCCTTGCATATGTATTTTATAAAGGCTGCTGGCAGCGCAAGGAAGGAAAGTTCAACCGTGGGTCATGCTAAATATAAATGCGTACAGAAAGGCCTGTACAGTCATGCATTAACTGATGTCAGCTTATTGCTCAGGGAACAGCCAGAGAAGTTAAGGGGCTAAACGCAGGCGAGAGCCGAGCAGAAACCTGACCCCATTCCTGGTAGTTTGACGTCCCCGGGATGACCGGGGTAGTTGAATCTGTTCCTCTTTCAGGTGGTTACGTGACCGTGAGATTCCAGCATGGCTGAGCATCTTCTACACGTCTCCCAAGCTTAAGCGCTCATGCCATGATCTTCTGGCACCCACATCAAGGAGATGTGGTCGGCCGTGGCCCAAAAGGTTTTGCCCCGGCGGGCGCAACTTCAAAGACCTGAACCCTTCTGATGAGGTCCCCCATGGTCCAGGAGATGCTCGGTGTCCTCATCCCTTAGCCAAAAGTGAAACCGGGTTGAGCCGGGTAGCACAGTTGTCCGAGGGTAACAGAGTTACCAGAATTTACAGGCAGAACCCTACTTACGAACCCAAATTTCCACTGCTAAACTAAGCAAAGCGGTTGTTAAGTGAGTTGCACTTGTCTTTCCCCACGGTGGTTCAGCAAATCTCTGCAGTTGTTCAGTGAATTATGAAGTCGTTAAGAGAACCTGGCTTCCCCCATTGCTTGTCAGAAGCTGGCTGCGGAAGGTCATAAACAGCGATCGCGTTGACTCCGGGACTCTGCAACCATTGTAAATACACGTCAAGCACCTGAATTTTTGAGCACGTGACCCTGGGGATGCTGCAAGCGCGAGAACCAGTTTAAATTGCTTTTTTTCCAGTGCTGTTGTGACTTTGGACAGTCACTCAGCAAACGGTTGTAAGTTGAGGACTACCTGTACTTCTCTGCAGTGCAACCAAATCCAGGTTGGCAGTTCAGAAATAGCAATGACCAGATCAGTGAAATAATCTGGGTTTCTGGGGAAAAATGGTGTTTGGAAACTGATTCTCACGCAGGGCTCTCGGGTCTCCCTGCAGGCTGCCAGCTGCTCGCTTGAGCCTTCTCAGTGCGCCCAACGATGCCCGGCTCAGCTCCTCGCCTCAGAAGCCTCTGGACCTGAAACAGCTGAAGCAGAGGGCAGCTGCCATCCCTCCCATTGTGAGTCACCCCCTTCCTTCCTTCCTTCCTTCCTTCCTTCCTTCCTTCCTTCCTTCCTTCCTTCCTCCCTCCCTCCCTCCCTTCCTCCCTCCCTTCCCCTTCCTTATCTTACCTTACCTTACCTAC
>JANHZU010005378.1:235764-253157 GCA_032468055.1 Acrochordus granulatus | reverse complement strand
CCTTCCTTCCTCCCTCCCTCCCTCCCTTCCTCCCTCCCTTCCTCCCTCCCTCCCTCCCTCTCCTTCCTTCCTTCCTTCCTAATCTATAAGACCACCCATACTACAACAACCTTTGTGTTTTTTTTCAAATAATTTGTTATTAAAAGTTTTAAAGAGAACATAGAAACTAACACAAACTAATGCCAAATAGAACAAAGAAAAGGAAATGGGGGCAAGAAACCAACACTGCAGTGGGTGGGAGGATTTCAGTGGCTTTTGCAACATCCCTAAACTGGACAAGAGATCCCAAGCAAAGAGCACTCTGGGCATGTTCTAGGAATAACATTGCAAACTCAAGCTGTGTGTGTGTATGTGTGTGTGATTTACCCTTCAGTTCTCTTGGAATGAAAGAAGGGAGAGCAGAAATTAAGGGATGCTAGAAATTCCTCCACAAATGTCTTGAGGTGACATGGGGACCCCCAAGTTCTCCTTTCCTCCTTTCCCTGCAGATTTCGGAAGGCGTGCTGGAGGGAACATTGCAGAGCGGGGCCGCAAAACCCCCAGTGCCTCCCCATGCCTTGGCCCTCTACCAGCAGCAAATCACCATGGCCCACGAGTGTGCCCAAGAGGACGCTGCACCGAGCAAGCCTCACCCATCAGAGAAAGAGTCCCAGCTTTGCAGCAGCACCAGCAACAGCCCCCGGGGAGCTCAGCACCGGAGCCCTGCCGAGGTCAACAAAGATGGTGAGCGCGCTTCAGGATGCAAGGCGATGCTTCTCAGAGAGCTGCTTGGAGAGGAGATGAACTCCTTTGCCTGCCTCGGGGAGCAGCAAACCTTGGCTGTTTCTCCATTGTAGGAATCAGGGCTAACCTGGGGAAAGGTGGTGTCTCAACAGCCCCATTTCAATGCCCAGAGGTAGGAGATCACTTTTATCTACCTTCCTGCCGGAGGAACATTTGGAAAGCTGTGCTTCTGCATGTGGAAAGCTGTTAATGCCCAGCTGGACCCTGCCTTTCACATGCAATCAGTTGCAAGGCTTGCTGGAGCAATGTGTATGTGAGAATGACCCTGGGAAATGGGGGAAGAGATATGCACTCTGGGAACAATCAGATAAAAGGTGGGGGAGCCCACAGCTGTACAATGGGGAAAGAAAGGAAGGAAGGAAGAAAGGAAGGGAAGGGAGAGATAGGAGGGAGGGAGGAAGAGAGGGAGAAAAGGAAGGAAGGAAGAATCAGATGAAGGGCAGGGAGCCCACAGCTGTATCATGGGCAGAGCAAGAAAAACAAATCTCCAGCTTATCAGGCAGTAAGAAGAGATGGTGGGAGATTCGTACTTTCAAGAGTCGAAGTTTTGGATGATTCGGGAACGGTCAGCATCTTGTTTTGTTCTCTTCCTTTCCTGCCTGCAGCAGCAAAGCCGCATATTAGGCAGGAAGAGGTGACAGTTGGCACCTCTTTCTTCTGTTTTGGGCCATGCGGTTTCAAGCGCAAGCTGCGCACTTCCTATTGATTTAGCCACCCCTTTTTTCACTTGGCCTTTGGAGGTCAGCTGCGGCGCAAAGAAGATTCGTGTGGATGGCAAACCTCAACACGGCGTCTCCCTTGCTCCAATTCCAGGGCTTTGATGAATGACAGCAGTAACCTTCTTTCTGGGATAAATGCTGTTTTATCAAGAGCTACGGCTCTTTTTTAACGTACTTAGCAAAGGGAGGAGGGAGAGAGAAAAGCCAGAATAAAATCAGCCGTGGTTTAAACGTCAAAACATTTTCTTCCCTGGTTGGGGCCGGAAGGGCTTTCTAGATACAGTAGTCCTCGACTTGCAACCATTTGTAAGTGACCCAAAGTTAGAATTCCCCTGAAAAAAGTGACTTCCGATGGGTCCTCCTGCTCATAGCCTCCCCAGGGTCATGCGATCAGAATTAGGACGCTTGGCAGCTGACGTGTGTTTGTGAGGGTCACAGCATCCCAGGGTCTTTGTGATCACCATTTGTGACCTTTCCACCGAAGTTCTGACGCGCAGAATGCATGTCGGACAACGTAAGCAGCGAAACGCCTCGAACCAACGAGAACAGAAGTCCGGTTGCCGTGGCTCGACCTCCGGACATTCTGCCTGGACGGCTGAGAATCTTCCGTCGGCGTGGCCGGGCTCAGGCGATCCGCGGAGTCTCCTCCAGTTTCCAGCTCTGCGATTCAGGTGGTGAGAGTGGAGTGGAGACGACCAGGCCAGGCCTGCTGGGCTCGAAGGGTGGGACTTTTTCGAAGTGGAGGGTCTGTTCCTCCGAGCAGCTACTGCTGCGTTCACGGAATAACTCCCCCGCGGCAAAGTGGAGGCTTGAGCGCTGGCCTTGGACCCCCACCGAAGCCTCTCTGCTCTACTGGCCTTTGGCAGATGCACATCAACGACTTGGGCGGCCGTCAAGTCTTTCATCACGCCGAGTGGCGCTTCCAGAATTTTTGCACGGAGGCAGAGCAGGGCCTTAGATGGTTCCGCCTGTTCCTTTCCTGAAGAAATATCTCACCTCTTCATCCAAGCGTGGCCACTTTGAGGAGGGAACGTTCCTCCTCTCTGCGATGAAGGCCACCTCCCCTGAGTCAGGAGCTCTCCACTACAGATGCTGTGAAAGGCCGCCGTCGCCCCCCATCCCAGCCTAGGCCTGGCCTCAACCGTCCCTGCAGGAGAGAGGTGGAGTTTCTGTCTTGTCTGCAGCGCGGCAGGCGAGGAATTACCGGGAAAAGTTAGTGCCCACTAGAGGCCTCTCCACTGCGGCGTCCGCCTCGACGCCGCGCAGTTCACCAACCTGTCTGCTCTCTGCTGTCCTTGGGAAACAGCGTAAAAAACGCAATTCAGGTCGTAAATCGCGAAAGCTGAAGGGGAGCGTGAATGTGATTCAGAGTCCTCTCTCCAGAGCATAAGGCAGCATTCCCATTGCTGAAGGAAATGCTCTGGAAGATGCGCATGTTTGTGGCTTCTTCTCTCATTGTCACGTTCTCACATCTGCAGAGGGTGTCCTAGAACCAGCGTGGAAGGTGTCCTAGAACCAGCCCCTTTCTGCTCGTGGAAAGCACAACAGGAAAGGCCACTAACTCCCTCCCTCCCTCCCTCTCTCAAATGTGGGGCTTCTGGATTCCTCCAGAGACCCTCTTGTGATGGATCACCCCTCACTGAAGTCTTCAGAACTCTGATCTTCTGCCATGGCCCAGTCAGCTTGAAGCCGTGCCTCGTGACTTGATACAAGCTGCGTGCGCCCGATTTTACGACCTTTTTCTTGCCACGGTTCTTAAGCAAATCACTGCAATTTTTAAGTCAATCATGTGGCCGTGAAACAAATGGTTGTAAGTCGAGGACTACCCGTATCTCCAAATCTAATGATTTACTCTTGGAAAATACAGTCTTCCTAACTTGGCCGTTCTGATATTCAGTTGTCTTGCTGTTCCTTTCCCCGGTAGAAAAACCGGTGCTTTTCAACCCCCTTCCAGATGGACAGAAGCCAAGTGGAGAATCTGCCATTACAACCTGTTGGCCGCCGGTCCATCCCTACCAAGGATCGTCAAGAGAGGTCATCCGAACATCTCCACATACCGAGTCTCATGCATTTCAGTATAATCTTTCTGGTGAGCCCAGCTCTTTGCTCCTAGGTTGGCGGTCCGAACGTCCAGTATTGGACGTCCAGTGCCAGTAACTTTGGGCAGATTGTGGTTCTTAGAGATGGTGGGTTGAAGGTTGCCAAATTCCAAATCCAGGTCAGAAGCAGAGAACAGCAGAACAAGGACTGCAAAAGAAATCCCATGTGGGTCTTTAGATTTTTTTTGGCTCAGCAGGACACAAGTGATCCAGACAGTCATGTGTTATTTGGGGCCATGTAAGTTCAAAATTTATGATCTCATCAGATCATAAAGTAGGCAGACCTTTCTTAGAACTGATTTCAAGTATCCCTCGTACTGCTTTCAGCTCTCACTCTCTCTTTTCCTCTGCACAGCAGGTCATCCCATCTCCTTGAATGCTCATGAAAATTCTCGGACCGGCCCACCAAGGTTGTCAGCCATCTCCAACCCTCCTCCTCTGATCTCCAACAAGCATCCTTCTGTTCTTGAAAGGACCCCTGGCTCTATCTCCCAGGTAAAAATATAACCCAACTTTCTGAGTCTGGGCCACTACCAGTAGTAGATCAAGAGGGACAATGACGTATGCCGAAGAGAGCGGTTGCAACAATGCTTTGGTTGCTGCGTTCCTCCATAACAAAAGCTCTTTGTTGGGACTTTCAGGGGGTGCCTCTGCAGCTCCAGGGTCCATTCAGTGCAGAGCACACAAAAGTCTCCATTGGTTCCATGGCTGTGCCTTTGACTATGGATTCCAAGAAGTTGGGTAAGGAGGAAACTAATCTTCATTCTGACGTGGTGGGTGGCCGTGAAGATGGTATCGTCACATCCACACCTGGCCAAAGAAGGGGAGGGACCCAGTTGGACAGCAGCCAAACTGAAATCAGCTGATCAAGTGATTTCCTCTGCTCCTGGTAAAGTCAAGTGAATGTGGTTCGCTCTTGTTTTCCAGGGTCATTTCCTGGAGTGAAACAAGAGCAGCTCTCTCCTAGAAGCCAGGCGGGTCAGCCTGAAAGCATGGTTGTGCAGACTCCGCAGGAGAGCTCTGTTCTTCGAGGTAAGTTTCTTGAACTGTAGAGGCAGAGAAGTTCCTCCAGAAGGTCCTCCTTTAGCATGACCTCTAGCCAAGCACGAAGTACGAAGGTATCTTCGGAGGCATTGCGCAGAGTTCTAGGATACACCAATTACCTTCTCCGCTCTTCAGCCTCTTCAAACCACACATACTGTGAAGATGGGTGTGTACTGTGTTTATAAACTTTACCGGACATCCCATAAGATCAAAAGATTTCATAGGCAAGAAGCTTTGGTGGTGGAACTCATAATTTACATGAATTGCTAGTTTTGGAAAGGTCATAGCTGGGCTCATTGGCCCATAAGTCTGTCTGGCTTCTGATATGTACCTTTCTCCTCCAAGTGTCCTGGAAATAGGCAGGTTGTTGACAACAACTACATGATTTTTTAAACCATCAGCTCTTTTTGTTTGTTTGCACCCTCAGGTACCTCCTTGTCAGGAGGAAGCATCATTAAAGGCATTCCCAGCACAAGGCCACCCTCAGAGTCTACCATCACATATCGAGGTTCCATCACACACGTAAGTCGCTCTCTTTGTGGGGGTTTTCTAGGAGTGCATTAGGAATGGATTAGAGGTGTGACAAAAGCACCTATGGTGGGCAGTCAGTCTTCCTTGCCGGTCCATGTGGATTTGTGCACTCCCAGTGCACACGGAGAGGTCGTTGCCCAAGGATGCTGTGCATGGCAAGCTCAGGAGGAGAAAGAGATCCTTGAATTACAGAGGCATCTTTTCAGTTCCGTCCTTAAACTGAATTCAGCCCTTGAACTGAATTCAGCCCTTGAATCGAAAGCTAATTGTCTCCAACAGTTGTCTCCTAACATTGGGAGGCAGAGCATTGTTGGTCAGTTTCACACGTATCTCAACACTTTGCAATAGATTTATCATGAAACAGAGAAGCAAAAACCTTTCTCTCCTAATTCAGGAGATCAACTTTCCTAGTTTAAAAAATGAGCATTCCTAGTTGGTCACTCTGGGCACTTGTCTGCGCTCACCGGCCTTCCAAACCTGATGCCTTTCCAGTGTGATGGCCTTCGACTCTCCTGAGCGTTGGCCAAGGTCCACACCATTGGTTGGACCAGACTTCCCTGAGAATTTGGTTTTATTAATTCAGGCGTTCCCCCCCCATCCTTTGGAACCCAGTGTTTCCGCTCTGGGTGATGATAGACGTCTCTGTTATTGGTCGTCTTAGGAAGGGCAAGATTTTGATTCATCTCGCTGGCAACGGCGACTCTAGCAAAAGCCCCTTTCGCCCTCTGTTGCGACTGCGGACCTCAGAGTGGCTGCCTCAACACGTCTCATGCCCCTTTTCTATCAACAAAGATTTATTCCTGTTCGAAAGCAATGCCAAGCGAGCGGTGCAAAAAACAGGGAATGTGCTGGTTGCTCGAGGCCGACGCTCCTCCTGATGTACCAAAAGGTGTCACCAAACGTTTGCGAGGGTCCGGAAAGGCGAAGAAGACTTGAGACGGGTTAATGCTCGCTCAGGCTCTTTGGCTGGCTTTGAAATCAACCATAGTGCCTGAGACAAGGAATGGCCCAGGAGGAACCCAACCGATGTTCAGGACGTGGCCTTCTTCCGCGGGTGGAAAAGGCAAGCTGCTGCTCTTCCTTAGGGAGGGTGCCGTGACTCTCCCAGAGTTCTTCCCTTTGGTGTGTGCATACACACGCCGAGACAGACGCACACGCCGAGCAAAGAATTCGTGGTTCCCATCAATCAACTCTAGAGACAGAAGGTCTGCCAAATGGGTGATAGCTTTGTACTGTGTTTATTGCTTTCTCTGGAAACGGAGCACAGAGAACTCATTTTCCTTTGGGGTTTTTCTCCCTGGCTGGCTTTCAGATCGCTAAAGATACGTATGAGAACACTGGATTTCTCAGCCCTTTTTCTCGGAAGAGCAAACGTCGGGTTCCGCTGCCGTGAGACACTTTTGAGGGATCTTGCATTGCTGAAACAGCCCTCTTCGCGAGGGTAGTTTGTTTCCACTTAGGCAGCTAGTTTTTTTAAAAAACCAACCGATGTCAATGCAAGCGAGAGCAATTAAAAGACCTTTGCTACCGCCTAAATATTAATTTTTGCTGGTTTTTGACATTTATCCTTGCATTCCTTGTGCTACGCTCCAAATATTTGACTTGGAAATGTACTTCCTGTTTTTTCAGGATCCTGTTTCCAAATGCGGTCGTTTCTCTTCAGGCTTTTTCATGGCTTTGTTTTCATGGTTTTGTTTGAATGGTGTGCATCACCCAGGGTTGCGTGTGTGAGACGGGCAGCTGTATAAATTTAATAAGTAAGTTTCCAAAGATTGAAGAGTTAAAGTGGCAGAAGGGGCAACATTTCTCTGCCATCTCTGAAAAAAATTTTTTTGAGGGATCAAATATAGCGTCCCTGAATCTTTAATTCATGCTGAGCATCACTTCTCCAATTATCAGTTTAGGTAGCATCGGATAGGATGGCTGGTTTCCTGTCTTAAGATTCAGAATAAGAAGATAATTCAGAAATTATCTGGAGCTCTTTAGACATCCCTGCAAAATAGCATCCAAAATAGTCCAGGTGACACTTTTTGAAAAGTCAACCCTTCCTTTTCTGGGATTTTGTCTCATTTATATGGTGGTTTACCTTATTCGTGTCAAGCTACAAAATGCATCGTTTGCACTAAATTACATCATTTGCATCATTACGCAAATTCCCATGTGGGTATCCATTTGCCACATTTTGCATCGTGACTCCACGGACATAAGTGACGTCCTTTGCATCGATTTAAGTCCTGGCATAAATTGAGGCCAATGACTTAGCAAGGGGCATGGGCCGTTGGGAGGAATGTGCGCCCTGTTCCTTTGGAAGGGTTCATTAAATCAAGCATGCTTTCCTGAGTACGGACTTGCCTAAAATCTGTGCATGTGCTGTTACCACCCAAGGTGATGTAGCTGGGATTTGCATCCAGCGCATGGAGGCTTTTGAATGACAGCTACCAACGGTCTCTCTCGCAAAGCCTGAGGGCCATGCGGGGTCTGTTTGTTGCATTGCAGCAATACCCACTTGCAAGCCCAGGCTTCTGAAGACAGATGTTCCAGAGGAATCTTTCCCTAGAGCCATCTGACGATGTTCTCTTTTCAGTTCTCCTGTGAGCATGTGCGCCGAAGCTGATCCCAAGCCAGTGCTCTGTTTTGTGTCTTAATGCCAAGCCGTTCAATGTGGGCGCGGAAATGGAGGCCTCCCCAAGTGCCGTGTTTGTAATGCGGCGTCTCCGTTTATGTTGTGGGGAAACTCAGAGTCTGTTGGATGCTGAGATTTTGGAATGCTTTGCTCTTTGATTTCTGTACAGGTTGTCCTCATTTGGTGACCACAGTTGGGAACGGCAGTTCCATCATTAAGTGAAGGGGTGGCTGAGCGAACCTGTGATGGTGCTGATGATCTTACTTGAGCTTCCCTTCGCTTTATGGACCTGCGATTGCGATCGGTAGCCAAGTTGCTTTCTTATCACACTCGTAATGGGGAATGGTTGCTAAACGGGGCAAGCGGTTAAGACGCTGGGCTTGTCAGTTGGAAGGCTGGCCGCCCGAGTTCGAGACCCAAGCACTGCCATGCAACAGGGTGAGCTTCTGTGGTCTGCCCCAGCTCCTGCCAGCCTAGCAGTTTGAAAGCATGTAAAAAATGCAAGTAGATAAATAGGTACCGCCTAAGTTGGCGGGAAGTGACAGCATTCCATGTGCCTCAGAATATAGTCATGTTGGCCGCGTGACCACGGACACGTCTTTGGGCATGCTGGCTCTTTGGCTAGGAAATGGAGATGACCTTGCCCCGTCCCAACTGGCAGGGAAACCTTGACCTTTTTGACTGAGAATAGTTTCTGAAACAGGGCAGTCATTAAATGAGGACTACCTGTATCTTACTCTCTGGCTGGATCGGGTTCTTTCAGCTATCTCTCTAAACCTGAGTTGCTCATACAAACACCCAAGCAATTACCTGTCTAGCACCCCAGTCCTACTAGCAGCACTAATCCAACTGGTACCTGTAAGAGATCCTAGCAGGATGTGATGGTGAAACCTCTCCAACTTGGCAGCTGCAAAAAGAACGTGTGTAGACATGGTGAGGCTACAGATATAATCTCAACTTGCTCTGAACGCATTTAAATTCTGAGTGATATATGTACTGATGGCACGACTCACCAAGGGCACCAGTTGCCAGAAACCAACCACGGTCCACTAATTTTACGCCCAATTTATCTGCAAGTGTTGTTCACTTTTTACTAGTTTCAGCCACTTGGATAGTGGCACGGTCACATCCCACTTGAAGAAATAAGCCATCATCTCGCTTCTTACACAATGACGGCTGTGGTATCGTCCTACAATATGCTCTAAGAGTCAGGATTGCAAAAAGCAGCATCTTCTTCGACATCCTAGATTGTGAGTCAACTTCAAGACAAGCTAGGTGGTGCCCTGAGCATGCTTATGAGCATTTAGATATAGGCTCTCTTATCTTGAAACGGATTAACCCTTATCTCTGGCAGGGGTGCCTTGTCATGCGTTTGTCAAGTCTGGTCCTGCAGGCGGATACGATCTAAAGCTTGCTGGCCCCACCTAGTCATTTTGGGGGAGCGAGATATTGCTCAGTGGCAAGGTGTGTGCTCACCGCGCAAAATAGCCCAGATTTGATTCCCAGCAAATCCAGATATCAGAATGTTGTTTATCCACCTCTGATTCATGGAGAATGAATTTTGTGAGCCAGAACTGGCTGTGGGTTTGGGTAGGGTAGCCCTCTGAGTCAGAAGAACTGCACTCTTTTCTACGACCAGATGTTTGTTTGGGCTTCTGAGCTGATACTTCAAAACAAAGCAGAGCCTGTTTTAAGGCACAGAAGTCCCCAGCTCTCATTCCACAAGGACCAAAGGAAAGGAAAAGAGCCTTGTCCAACTCAGAACATTTGTAGAGAGGAATACAAAGTGACTGTGGAAGGGAGTTGTCGGAGTCGAAAAGGAGATGCAGAATGTCTGTCTGTGTGTGTGTGAATGTACCTGCCTTCTTTCCAGCTTCACTCTCTCCTTCACCACAGGTCTCCATCTCTGGGTCCTTGGCAAGCTCCCAGGTCTGCAGAATCCGCGAAAATTTGCATTTTCTGCTCCTCTTGTCTCTAACATTAAGTAAAACATAACTTCCACCCCAAAACCGATCTCACTATCCTGGTGGTTCTGATAAGTCAACTGTAGTCTTCGGCTTGTTGTGTGTGACAGGAAGCAGAGTTCCAAGCTAGTATTTGCTCGATATTGGTCTCCTTTGTTCATTCTGTTTCTTGGACCGCGGCATTCCTCTGCCTGGGCCTGCGACACGGCTGCGTGCAACCCTGCTTTGCTGTTTCTGCCTTAATTGCTTGTGACATTGTTAAATAAGGCTCTTGGTCTGTTTCCAAGGGCACCCCAGCTGAAGTGCTGTACAAAGGAACCATTACCAAGATAATTGGAGAAGACAGTCCCAGCAGAGCGGAGAAAGCAAGAGAGGAGGCCTTGCCCAAGGGACACGTCATTTATGAAGGGAAGAAAGGACACATCCTGACCTACGATGGTGAGTTGAAACTCACTTTGATGGAAATCCTGCTGCTTGGTGCCACGTGGGTGGGGAAACCTCCTGGGGACTATTGGTGGGTCCACGCCTTGGGTGAAAGCAACTGAAAGGCCATCCACGGATTCAAGAGTGAGGGAGAACTCCTTTAGATGAGCCATTGCTTGAAAGTGTGGAATTGAGTGTGTCGAGCAGCATTTATGAGCTCTTCTCAATTCACCCTGTCTCTAGCACACCCTAAAGGATGAAGTGAGAAGGATCTGCATCTAGATTTAATTCACCGTGGTTTACTATTGCATCAGTCTAGGATAAACTGGATTGTGGAGTTCTTGGTGTTGTCTGAGTTGGTGGTTTGCTTGCAGACATTTCATGACCCCACTAGGTAACATTATCAGTGCAAGCCAAATGTTGTTGGGTAATGAAACTTCTGCAAGCCAGCCATCAAGCTCAGAAAGCACCAAGGACTGCACAGTTCAACTCTGACCTGCATCTCTTCTCTTCTGTTGGAAGTGTATGGTTTGTTCAGACAAGTTAAGACCAAGCCGCGGTTCTTAGCACTTTTCAAAAACAGAACACAGTTTAATCCAGTCTTCCTCAACCTGGAGCCGTTCAGGTATTTGGAACGCAGCTTCCATCACTGGAACCAGCACAGACTGATTTCTCAAAGGGACTTAAATCAAGAAAGTCCCCTGCTCTTCTGCTTACCAACAGAGTAAAATTTTCCCTCCGGACTTCTGGCCCTCCAATGTGACATCGGCAGCTGCTAGTCAACAAAGAAAGCTGGTTTACTGACTAGGCCAATCAGAGTTTAAGCTCAGTATGGCTATTTTCTCGACCCGCATGGCGCATCAGAATTAGCTGCAAATTTGTAGAGCTGATTTTGTTTGTATCTGTTTTATTAGACTGCGTCACTTGGGCTCTGAGTGCAGCCGAGGGGCGAATGAGCGCGAGATCTCAGTCTGCGATGCCCTGAGATGCTCCTTTGCATTCTTGCAAATCGTTGCTCCTGTGGGTTGAGTGTCCCCCTGGAAGGACGCTCAGATTAGCATTTTTTCCATCCATTGCAGCTTATCTCTACCGCAGGACCAAAGCCAGGCCGTTAGAAAGGCAGTCCCATAACTGAAAGGCTGTTTTCAGACAAAGGACAGCTTTTAGATGTAAGTTGAGCGAGATGAGAAGATTGCTAAAGACTTCTGACCATGAAGTTATGTTTTCGGGTTTTTTTTTCAACTGTACCTCCTAAGTTCTCTTCAAGGACTCCAAAAGTTGTTTGTGTGGCATGCCAGCTGGCTTGGGTTTATTTATCCTGAACGTTTAAACCAAGCATGAGAGGTCTCAGCCAACAGCTTGAGCTCTGAAAAAGAGATGTTGAAGAATACTCCCCTCTGGCTCTACTCGCTTCTGAGGGCCATCAGGAGGGTTCTTCTAAACCAGTCAAGAGAACTGGGGTGGTGTAATGGTGCAGGGGTTGGACTTGAAGATGGAAAACCAGGTTTGAGTTCAGTGTCAACAATGGAAGCTTGTTGGGCAACTGTAGGCCTGTTTCTATCCCTCTTCTCAGCCTAACCCTCCTCTCAAGATTGTTGTTGCAAGGAACGATGGAAGTAGGGCGTGTACGCTACCTTATGTTCAAGAATGAAGAATGGGAGATCGATAAATAGGTAGATTATTGCTCAGGGTGTATATGTTAAGCAAAAGATGGTCTGGTGGGGAGAGCATTGCTTCTGCTTTTTGAATTGGTGGGGACCTGCGTGACGGACTAATGCTGGTTGAGTTTTTGAGAGCTGTTTCCTTTATGGTGATGGAACAGAGCTCAAAACGTGTGGTTACCCCTAAGGTTTTTCAGCCACATCTCCGAGCACTCCTTAGACACAGCAGAAGCTGCCAGTCCTGCTCTGTCTCTGGGTTAAGTCCTCAGGGATCGGACGAGACAGACAGACCTTCCCCCTCTTATCCCCTGCTTAACTTTTGTCCCAGAGAACAAGTGTTTGATGAGGAGGTTAGCCAAGAGATGTCCAGGGGACTCACAGCAGAATCAGTCCAGATGTCGGGGAAATTACAAAAAATGACCCAGACAACCAGACACTTTGAGGCAGTGTTTCTCAACCTTGGTAACTTTAAGACGTGTGGACTTCCATTCCCAGCCAGCATGGAGTTGAAATTCAGAGATCTTAAAGTCACCAAGATTTAAAAAAAAACGGATTACAGGAACGGTACCTTGTTGTTACAGGGTGACAATATATAACAATGATATAACAATGTTAGTGTGAGCCTCCCAGAGTTGCTCGTTGCGAGTAGGGCAGCAGATAAATTGAATAAAATAAAATTAACGACAGGAACTTGAAAATCTGTGAAGCTTTCTTCCGCCTCTTATGCCAAATAGAATCAAGGTGGGGTTACCTTGAGTTTCTTTCTCACTCTTTCCACGTCTGGCCGAGGAAGCCTAGCAGTTGAAGTCTGAAGTTGAAGTGTATGTTAAAGTTGCCAAGGTTTTGAAACACTGCCTTGGAGATTCTTTCCCAGGAAGGGCTGGGATTTTGCTGACCTGAAATAGCCACATGGACATTTTCTGTGCCAAGGAATTAACGTCGCATTTTTTTCAAATGCGAGGTAGGGTTTTAAGATTCTTGTTGGATATTAGCCATAACTCTAGGAAAGGAACTGTAAAAGGAAAGATTTGGAAATAAAGACATCTGTGACTGTGTACTTAGATGGGCAGGAAGGGGGAGATTTGGGGGACGGGGCTGGAGGGAGGGGGAAACACCTCCCTGCTGGTGCATGGATGCTGCGATGATACTTTCCAATAAAAGGTCTCTAATGAGGCAAAATTTTGTAGCGTCTCTCAGCTGAATTGCACAAGATTGGTGATTCTTACGGATAATGACTCCTCTGCAAAGAAGGGAAATGTTTACAGAAGCATTTTCTTTCCTTTGTGTACCCCTTTGCCATGATTGAACCAGAGTTGGCTGGAAGGAGGGGGAGGCATCTCCTCTTCTCACACTAGAAGCACTTTGGAGCAGATGTTCCTTGATGACAGGATGCGGTGATAACTTTGTGGCGCACATATACACACGCAGACGCACAGACATCCTGTCTCTCAAAGCTTTGGCTGCTTTCTGAAGACGGGTTGGGTGATTTGAAAAGCAGGGCAGGCCAGTGTAGGACGAATACAGCTTTTCTGTCCCCAGGAATTCCCTTGGCTGGTTGCTGGAGCCAAGCAAAGCTACATAGAAGGACAGATGGCTGCCCCGGAAAAGTTTGTTTCCTATTTGTTTTATATATGGGGCACATATGCCATTTCAGTCGTAATAAACTCTGATCTCTGTGCATACCCAGAACAGTAATTGGATTAAAAAGGAGATATATTAAAATATGCACTGTTCCAAAAACACCAGGCATTGTTGAGGCCAAGTCATACAACAGCGTGGATTGATTACATGCCAGCTGTCCTGTCCCAGGCCAAGCACACACAAATACACAAAGGGGTGGTTTTGTTCTCTTTAGCAAACTAGGCTTGCAAAGACACGCATTTGCAATACAGAGACAAGTTTCTTCCTCAAAGTTCAGCAAGATTGGCTTGAATCAAACCAGATCAAAATTTGATTTGATCAGTGCCAAATCAAAATGGCATGCAGGAGAGCAGAGTCCAAGCTTGTAGCAGGTTTGTCAGCTCATCCAGGTTCAAAGGCAGGGTGGCAAAACTCATGTGCCAAGGCATACAGAGTGGGTTGTTATCAGTGTAGACTCCATTTTAATAGGAGCAGCAGGTGTAGTTCCTTTAGCGGGGCGGGACTCTTTCCGTGCAAGCAGTCTCGCAGAGCACTTTTGCTCTACTCTCTTTGCAGCCTCCCAAATGTGGTGGGAATGGGTGGTAATTCTGTGCCCTCATCTTAAGAGAGGGATGGCAGCTGTGGCTGCTGGTTGCTGGCCTGCCCCGCCTCCTTTGCCTGCTCAGACAGCAACCTGTCGAGTGGCACTGGGGTTGGCTGCTCATTATCAATTCCTGATTCTGAATCTGAGCCCACCATGAAGTCATTGTTGACTCTTAGCAACCATGTAAATACATTTTCTCTTGGAGGATCTGTCCCCAACTTGGTCTTCCAAGACTTCCAACTGTGCCCCATTGCCACTGTGTCACCCCTCTTGCTGCTGGTCATCCACTTTCCTTTCTCTCCACCTTTCCCAACCTCAGAGCTTTCTCCAGAGAGCTGGGCCTTCACATCACATGTCCTAACATAAAACTCCATATTGCATGTCAAAAACAGGTCTTTATAGGTTTTCTGAAACTTGAGAGTTTGGGGCTAATTTAATCTATGGAGTTCTGTTCCAAGGATGTGGGGCAGTGACTGAGATGGCCCTATGTAGTAGTTCCAGCAGATGACTTCCATCAGAGGAAAGGCCAGGAGGAGATATTTTCTTCCTGATCTTCAAGGACAGGCAAGGCGGAAGCCATCAGGGATAGACCGGGAGTTGTGGGGAACAGAGCAGCAGATAAAGATGGAGAGTTGTGGAAGTTTTATGTGACCAGCCATCATCTAGATTCAAGATCTTTCTGGATCTTCCCTGCTTTTGGGAACTGTAGAATAAGTTTGCAGGGTTTTGCTGTATGTTCAAGTCCTCCTAACAGATACTAAAAGCCAGTTTAGGAAAGCTGTCCGAATGCTTTTCAAGGTTTGATTGGATTGCTGCCATTCATCTCTTCAGATTACAAAAGACACAAACTACAACTTTGTGCCAAATCTCAGCTTTGGTAAATAAAAACAGTTGCATGAACCGGCCTCAAGGTCAGTTGGGAAGTGAAGTTCAGAGCTTGCCCAGAGATACAAGATGGAAACTCATTTCAGATCAGCTGATTGAAGAACCATGGATAAAATGGAACTGGTTCCTAATCTCCTATCTTTGTAGAGGAAAAGGTTTTCTTTGCATGCTTTGCTTTGTTTTTTTCCCCTCAAGTTCAAATCTTCCCACTTTTTTGGAGGATGTTTTTAGCCATCCGTGAATTCAAAATGAGAGGAGAAGAGATGTTTCTCTGCATCACCTAATCAATTTGATTACCAATTTCTAAAGAAAGCAAGAAAAGCTATTAGGCTATGCCTAAATTAGCAGCTTGGAGTCACTTTATATAGTGGCATGGATGGCATATGAATTCAATAATATTAAAAAAAAAACAGATTTTTGGGCAGTAGATTCTGGAGACCAAGCCAAAGGCAGGAAACCTTGAAGGTAACTCCTTTACTATGCCTGGGTTTGAGTCTTGGGCCTTCCCTGATCATGACTGAGTGGTAGGAGAAGTTGGAGATCAAGTCAGGAGGCCATCAAATTAGAAATTGCCAGCTGGGTGAGAGGAAACATATTTTGGTACCTCCTTGATGAGTTAAAGTAGGTTACAACCTCCGGAAGTATGTTCAGAAGAACATTTCACCTTGATGCATTTCATCTGTTTCCTTGTCTTCTCCTCTTCCAGGTGGTGTTGCTACCCAAGGTCCTAAAGAGAACAGCAGAAGCACAGCAGGGTCTCAAGAGATGACTGGCACCAAAAGAACATATGATATGATGGAAGGGAGGACCTCCAGGCTGCTACCTGGACGTGAACTTTCCTCTGCTAACATAGAAGGTAGGTTTTGATAAGCACCTTGGAAGCAGTCGTATATTGTACAAATATTTAGCTGCTTTGGCTTTCTTAGATCTTTGCCTCTCCTGGGTAAAAAGGGGAAGAACATAGAAATTTCCCTGGAAATTTTTCTTTCTGGTTAGAAAGAAACTCATGTCTATCTTCTGTCATTCTTTCTTACTAGACGCGTGAGCAACTTTTTAAAAAGTTTCATATATGTACACTTATTTGGGATGATAGAATTTGGAGACCTCTATGCACCAAAATATTTTTACATCAGATCCTTTTATCCTTTTCTACTGTCAGCTTTTCAGGGTATTCAAAACTTCAAATCATTCCATTTTGGTGTAGGAAATAAAGATCTACATGTCTGGAAATTTCATTGACTTTTTTTGGGGGGGGGCGGTCATTTTAGGTTTGATGGGCCGAGCCATCCCTCCAGACAGACACAGTCCACTCAACTTAAAGGAACCACATCACATCCGGGGTTCCATCACGCAAGGTAAGTGCACTAGAAAGGTAGGAGAGCTTTCTCAGTGTTCATTTTCTATTTAACCTTAACATTGGTTGATTCTGCTAAGTTAAGAAAGGAATCAAATGGAATGATGTCTTGTTTTTTTTCTCTAGAGCAGGCATGTCCAACCTCGGCAACTTAAAGATGTGTGGACTTCAACTCCCATAGCTTCAACTCAGCATAGCTGGCTAAGGAATTCTGAGAGTTGAAGTCCATACATCTTAACGTTGCCAAGGTTGGATACCCCTGCAACAGATAAAGCAAAAGAAACAGGACCATGGAGAGCTCCAAGTGAGTGAGATGTGTCCCTCTTATGCTGTAGAATAGGCATGTCCAACCTTAACAACTTTAACATGTGGGCATTTCAACTCCAGCGTAGCTAGCTGAGGAATTCTGGGAGTTGAGGACCATACATCTTAAAGTTGCTAAGGCTGGACACTGCTGCTCTAGCGGGAAGGAGGAGAAGCCTTCATGGGCCCTCTCTGTGTGTTTTTCCTTTAGGAATTCCTAGATCCTACGTGGAATCACCGGAGGACTATCCTCGAAGGGAAGCCAAGCAACTTAAGAGGGAAAATACACCTCCAAGGGAGTTACCAGAAGCCTACAAGGTCAGGAGCCATGAGACCCTCACTCCATTGAAGCTGAAAGCAGTTCATGAAGGGTTGGTCACCACAGTGAAAGAAGGCGGGAGATCAATCCATGAAATTCCCAAGGAGGATCTTCGGCACACGCCTGATATTTCTCTGATGACTCGGCCCATTAAAGAAGGCTCAATTACCCAGGTATCTCACAGGGGTTATTGCAAAAGGCAACCCTTGACATAAATCAAGCCAAGGACCGGCATATTTGAAGTAAAAGAATTGCCCCATGGACAAGAAGAGAGGAAGTACCATTAGGTGTTGGATGCATTAAGCAAAACAAAAATGTACTGATAAGTGTTCTTTTTTTAATTAAAAAGAGAAGAGTGGGAAGTCACTTTGCCATTTCTTGGCAATCTGGTGCCCCACTCGCACAGCACAATTGATGGGGCTACAAAAGCACATTCCTGTAGACCTTGAGTCGCCCGCCCG
>JANHZU010005378.1:196790-213423 GCA_032468055.1 Acrochordus granulatus | reverse complement strand
CCAGAAGTCCTCAGCCAGTGTGGCTGGCTGGGGAATTCTGGGAGCTGAAGTCCGCACACACACCTTCAAGTCACCGAGGTCGAGAGCATTCAGACTGATCCGAGAGTGGAGATGAGTCGCCGGGCTTCGTTCCCGCCTCGTTTTCTTCTTCGCACCGCTGTGATTTTGTGACGGTTCTGAGCCAGCCGGGCTTGTCTTCTTCACGACGGGCAGCCCTGCGCACCTTCGAAGTAGACATTTTGAGCGGGAAATTAAGGGAAGTGCTTCCTGCTCGGCAGAGAGGCCGCGCTCGAGAAAGGCGGGCGAGGTCGTTTCTCGGACCGACTTTTTAAAGTGTTTCCAGAGGTCGCTGAAGAGCTTCGCCCCCCGGACGCGCCGGACAATCTCCTCTGTCGGACGCCGCGGCCAAAATGCCGAGTCCTGGGACGCAAAGCGTCGCGGGACCAAACGAGCCGGAGCTCAGCGCAGGAAGCTTCCCGCCGAAGGCAGGGCAGGCGGGGCCAGGTTAGCCGGGCGGCGGGGTGAGGGACCCCGGCGCCGCGCCCCCTCGGAGCCGGGAGGGAAGGGCGGAGGCGCTGCTGCACCGAGGAAGGCCGCTTCGGAAGGAGGGCTTTGCTCCGTCCGCTTCTCTGTCTCCGGAGGTTGAGGCCGCTTTTGGAATAACGCTGCTGCTTCTCCCTCTGCCCCCATTCCTCCTCCTCTTCTTCTTTCCTCTCCTCCTCCTCTCCTGTCTCCTCCTCCTCCTCCTCCTCTTCTTCTCATTCTCCATCTCCTCCTTTTCCATATCCTTTGCTCCTCCACCTCTCCTCCTCCTCCTCCACTTCTCATTCTCCATATCCTTTGTTCCTCCATCTCACCTCCTCCTCCTCCACTTTTTCTCATTCTCCATCTCCTCCTCCTTTTCCATATCCTTTGCTCCTCCACCTCACCTCCTCCACTTCTCATTCTCCATCTCCTCCTCCTTTTCCAAATCCTTTGCTCCTCCACCTCACCTCCTCCTCCACTTCTTCTCATTCTCCATCTACTCCTCCTTTTCCATATCCTTTGCTCTTCCTCCTCACCTCCTCCTCCTCTAATTGCAAACACATCCCATCCTGCATCAACCTCCAAGCTAAGACCACCAAGTCATTCCTCATTTGATCTCCCTCTGATCTGAAGCACAGGTCGCTCCCTTAACTCAACCCAGCCCCCCAAGGCTGTAATTCAATTCAAGGGCCTCCTTTTCCTTTTTCAAGGTTGAAACCCAGCAACCTGCAGCAAGCTATGAGGGAACAGCCATTGGGATATTTAATACAGCAACATGTGGTCTCGTTTATGAAGTTTAAAAGAAAAATGTTTCAGATCTCTCCGTGAAGCCCAAAGGGAGGAGTCAGTTCCGAATTGGATTTGTACCCGAGTCTGGAGTGGCTCCCAAATTTAGCTCTGCTGTTTTCTGCTATTTGTTGAAATTGCACACTTCCAAAAACAGAGCCATGCCCTTCCTATGGTGTCTAAATACAGCCAAATTCTGATCATGGCTTTGGAACTAGTTGGAAAGGTACATTTAACTGATAAGGTGGATGCAATCAGATGTGACTTGCAGAGCATTCCGCTTTCAAGGATTAATTCTACTTTTATTGATCTCCTTCTGCCTTTCATTCTCTAAGACAATAACAGATGGTTTGGATACTCCCACAGCAGAAAACCAAAGCTCGTTGCCTGCAGAAACACAAATGTTTTGGAATTGTGATTTTGATCAGGAAGGGAACAGATGACCCCAAAAACAGATAAATGCCAAAACTTTTCTCGGGCCATAGATGGGATAGCAAGGGATGAACAGGTGGAAAACATCAAGGCTTTTTCTTATCTCCCAGAGGAAGGGTACTAAATGCAAAAATTAAAAGTAAAAAAAAAAGTTAAAAAGGTTTTCTTGGTGGTTATACTTTGGATGTTGTGCCTGAATAAGAACCTTCCCAGATTACCCAGCCTAAAATATACTCTGGTTTTGCATAACTTAAGTCTGCTTTAGCCAGCTACCAGTAAGATATTCAAACAGTCTTGCCCTAAATATTTGCACAATTTTTATCCTGCGGGATCCAGGATAATAGCAGAATCCATTTCAGGCCGAGCGATGGGTTGGGAATGACTCTGATTTTTTTCTGGAGGCATTTCTTGGAGACCAATCTATTTTTAACTCAGCTTTGCTTTCCAAACTGATGCTGCTCAGACAAGGAGGGAGTGAAGGAAAATTGCTTTCACATTTCCTGCAGAAGACCCAGGGTTTGTTTTCGTTGTAACCCAAATCTCAACAGATTCAGACCCCAAAAATAGGTCAGACACTTATTTATTAAATGGCCAATGGGCAGATTTCCATATTGCATCTCGAGCTTCTTGCTGTGGCTGTCAAAAGTTTTATGTTACGAACAGCAAAGTGAGAGGTTTGTGAATGCCAGATATTTCATGCCACAGAAGAAAAGGTAGGTGGATGAGAAGGGGAGGATCTTTTCCGAAATCCTCCATCAAATACCGCTTGGCAAATTCAGAAATGCCTCTCCAAGCTTGTTTTGCTCCCCTCCCAGGTCTTCATCCCTTTGGGGAGGGCAAAAATAAGACCCACGTTAAACATGGTCTGGCTACCCGGCTCCAGATTACTCCCCAAAATGAATCTCAATATCACACTCCAGTGAGCCTTTAGGTACCGATCTGAATTCGTCAGTTTATTGATTCCATTTGATACAATCGAATGCTTCATTGCATGTTCATTAAATCACAACAGAGCTGCCCAAAACTGGCATTTTTTCCTCCTTTTATTAAGATAGGCTCTTAAACACCTTTGAAAATCCTTAAATTATTTCTGTTAGCTGGACAGGAAGCAACAGGAGGGATATATACATTTATAGAGATATAAAAATAAAAAGGCACTGCAAAATACTCTTGCTGTGTTTTTTTCCAAAATAGGCAGCTTCAAGAAGTGTGGACTTCTTCCTGGGGCATCCTGGGAGTTGAAGTCCACACTTCTTAAAGTTGCCCACTTTCAAAAATACTGCCTCAGCGTAACATATAAAACAGCAAAACTACTTTCCTTAGCATTCAGGAAGAGCAGAGCTATGAAAATATAATTACAAATCTAAAACCCCAAGACTCATTTATTCTCTATCACCCACTTCGGGCAACTGCATCAGCTTCCATCACCACTTTTTGCACACTTACATTTTAACTTCAACTTTCTGACACTATAACCGTGTTGGATGAAAAGCAAATGCAAAAAAATTTTTTTTCACAATGTTTTTCTCAAAAGGCAACTGGACTTTTATTATTTGACATCGGAAAACGTTGCATCTCCTATCCAGGAGACTTTCTCAATTCCATGTGGAAAAGAAAGGAGGTGGCAAGAATATACATATATATATATATATAGCCTAACGGTTATCACCTAAAACCTAATTTTAGGTTTGATGAACCTAAAAGTATATTCAGAGCATCAAATCATCCAAACAAAATACACCTTTTCTGGGACAACAAGCTTGGGCAGCCCAGGGAAAGTCGAAACCATGATTTGAATCTGGCACACAAACCAAAGAATTTGTGCAAATGTTGGCTTGGAGTTAGAAATGTTGGCTTGGAGTTCTCACACCCAGATGATCAGGGTGAGATAATATGAGAAGGAAGATGAAAAGAACTAGCTATGGTTCACTCGTATGTCTGGAAGGCAAAACTGTGGTTTGTAGTCTAATCTAGAGTAGATCGGAGTCTAATTGATAACTTGGGGTTGCCTCAGGCACAACCCAATTTAGAACCTGCCCTTAAACCTTCCTTTGCAAGAGCTTAGCTTCCAACATCCATCAAAATAACTTAAAATTGATGCATTCAGGTTGGGTCAAAGTTGTGACCCTGCTGTATACATGGACACCAGGAAAGACACACTGCCCGTGCATGACGTTACATGTGACCGTTATGCGACGCTCGCGTACGGCCTTTCGTTACGTGCCAATCGAACTGAGCAGAGAAGAGCTCATTCCTTGAAGCAAGAATACATCATTTCAATTTCTCCTACACCATGACTGCAACTGATGCACGTCCTACACTTTCTCCCATGGCCCTAGCGTTAAACTCTGCATACTTTCCAGAGCTACAGCCACCACTTTGGTGGAATACACCCCAACCCAACCCTCCGAGGTCTCGAATTACGAGATTTGGGGCACGTCCAACCAAGTTGCGTTGGCCAAAGAGAAATTCTCTGCTTAAAACGCGCCTTGAAAGGTACAACAAGGTGCAAGAACCAGCGCTCGGAGTAAGCTGTCCCTTGTCAGACGTCGTCGGCGCTGCCTAACCCCTTGCAGCAGTTTGCATCTCTTCCTGCTGGATATTTGTGCGGGTCCTAATCTAAACCACCTGGAGAAGGGTGTAGGATCAGAGCATGCTCGCTTCATGTGAAAAACGGAAGAGAAGGAATGCGACGGAGGAAAAGCGAACTTCAGCTTTTTGGCAGATAGCCTTGGAGATGTTCAGCGCATAGACTTCCCAGTCTTGTCCATATGTCAGCTTTAAAAAAAAAAACCCCACCACAGCTGAAGGATGATTTTTATTTTTTAAAAAATGCTCCACTCCAATACCGGGAGACCTCCCATTTGGATCGGCATGTTTCCTACCACCTCCCCAAAAATGCAAACGTCGAATGCAAAACCCCATCGTTTAAATTATTTCCCTGGGTTTTTTGGACACTGTTTAGGACTTTCAGGCGGCACAGTTCTGCCATTTAGTCCGGGGCCGTCCACAGGGACTCTCACAGGCTGCAGAATGGATGAAGCGATGGTTCGACGTGACGACAGCCCTGAAAACAGTGACTGAACTTACAACTGTCCATGCACTTACGACTGTTGCAGTTGCAGTTTCATGGGGTCCTGTGCTTGCCATGTGAGGCCTTCCCAGATGGCTGCCTACAAGCAAAGTCCCTGAACAACTGCGCAATTCACTTAACTGCACTGATTTGCTTAACAACCATGGCAGAAAAAGGTGCAATTGGGCACGATTCACTGAACAACTGCCTTGCTTACCAATGGAAATTGGGGTCGTACGTCGAGGACTTCCTGTAATGCTTCTTCCTTAACCATTTCTGTGAAACTGAGCCCTCCCTAAATCACAGTCTACCATCCACAAACAATACCGAGTTCTAACTTCTTCCCTGTGTTCCAATGTCTCTAGTCTTAAATAACTAAAAAATTAAAAGTTTAGCACTGCGTTTCCCATCGTTCACCAAGGCACTGTTTCAAGATCGTTCATCGTAAGCTCTTCTCCAACATTCTGACTTTTTGATCATGCCAAAAGATTCATTTGGATTTATCCTCCTTTCAGAGGCTTTTTTTAAGCAGCACAATGAAAATCAAATCAGTCTTGCACACAGTGCTAGTGTTGCGTGTCTCTTTGCTGCTCCTAACAGCGGTCTGGATTTTTGCAGCCCCAATATGCTCCAAATCCCAGTCTTTAAAAGCAGGAAATAGAAGAGCAAGGAGATGGTGGCAGGGTATATGCAAAGTTCTTTTTCCAGTTCTTCAGTTGCACGATGGCTGGCCATTTTAAGTCGTTTCTCCTTCTGGTTTCCATGCATTCACTTCCGGTCCCAAACTAAAATTCTTTCCAAGCATATAGAGAGGCAGACTCTTCATTCAGAAAGCCTTTGTATGGATTTTATAGATGGTTATCATATGGTTTGGGAAAAAAAGACATTTGGTCCAAGGCAATTGTTGCTTTTCCCCCTCAAAAGCTAAACTTAGTTTGTTTGGCTGGCTGATTCTTAGAAAAACTCCTTCACATCGTGGTGATCACATCTATGTGTTAATCCTGATTCTGATCCCATCACGGTTATCTTGGAGTTTTCTAGTAAAATTCTCTGGATGAAATTAACGCAATGGGCTTCTTGGAGAAGCCTCTTTTCGAGGAAATGTATGTTCTGGAAGCCACGGAGGAATCTGCAAAAACTTGCAGGAAGTTCTATACTTTGGGGAGATTTTAAACAGCCAACGAGTAAAGCCAGGCTTCGTGATTAAAACTGCATTTAAGTGCTACATAAACAGGCTGGATCCGAAGAGGAGCCACATCCAACCCAGGTTTTAACCTCTTTGGAGGAGAGTCTCTCTCCCAACCAGTTCTTGGAGCATGAAAAACACTTGCGTGGCCCACCATCAAGTCGGCAGGAGAAACTCATAACCCTGCTGATGTCTCAGGGATGTCTTCAGCCAGAGGATGATCAAGTCCAAAAAGGCGCCTCCAAGAGACGGACCTAAGTCGGAGATGGATGGTGTAGTCTAACCCAACTTCCAAGAAGCCTAGGAGAAGCTCTCCGGATCCGTAAGGCAGGCGCTGTTCGCCTCGCACAAGGCAAGTTGGACGCTGGAGGCGAACCACCGTCTGGAGGAGCCCAGCCTGTAGTTCAGCGTGGTCCGGTAAAGATTTTTGGTACGTTTTGGGAAAATGATGGTCGTGCTCTGAAACCGGAGGGGTCTCTGACGAGGCTCAAAAAGGAGCTGAGACTTGTAGCTGCGCCAAGTGCAGTTGGGGGCCACCGTGACGGTCTCTCGGTAGGTTGTGATGGTGGGCATGGAGTGGTAGAAGATGTCATCCCGGTAGTGCCTCTCTGAGCCGTACCTGATCTCCGAACTGCACCTGTGGAATGGCAAAGAGTTGGCGAGGAGGAGAGGAAACCTGGTGGATCTCAGGTCGCTTCCATCGTGGCTACGCATCTACTGCTGGGGCACGGCTGGTTATAGCGATAAATGCTTTGCATTGGACACTGCCGGCTGCATCAACCTGCGGTTCCTTCACTTGCGCATCCGTCCTTGGGGCGGGCCGCTTCCCCAAAGCCATCTGGGTTGGAAGAGCCAATGCTCCTCGCTTTCTAAAATATGATGATTTCTGCTTGCCTTTCTAACCTGTTTCTAGTCCCGACCAGTGTTTCTTAACCTCGGCAACTTTAAGATGGGTGGACTTCAACCCCCCCAATCCCCCATGGCTGGGGAATTCTGGGACTTGGAGTCCACCCATTTTAAAGTAGCCAAGGTTGAGAAACATTGGATTAACCCTAGTCTAAAACCTACCTGGAGGATACTTTGGGTACCGTTTCGCAACCCTGGCTGCTTTAAAATGGGTGGACTTCAACTCCCAGAATTCCCCAGCTGTGGGGGATTCTGGGAGTTGAAGTCCACCCATCTTAAAGTTGCCGAGGTTAAGAAACCCCGATTTAGGGAGATGATGGGCTCCCCTCTTTGGATACCTTCATTTCGATCCCTGCCCACACAGGGGGTGGACTTGATGCCCTTTTGACCGATTTTGGCAAGCCCTCTGAAGCAGCAAGCCTTTCTGCCCGTCGTAACAGCGGCCCTGCCTTCGGGGAACTGGCTCTTGGCAATCTGCGGCTTTCATATTCCTCCGACCGAAGACCCAGCAGTGGCTGAAGAAACTGCAGCTCCGGTGTAAGAAGATTAAGCGCCAGGCGTGGCGCACAGCATTTGCCAATGCCCTCGACGAGGCTTGGCCCAGGGCAGGGCAGGCGAAACACAATCAACTTAATGGGTTTTGCAGTTCAGAGCCTTGCCAAGTGTGGGTGGGGAAACACCAGCCTGGGTGGGGAAGGCAACTGGGAAGATGAGAACCCAAAAAAGGTGCCAACAGTTGGCACCCTCTTCGGAGATTTCCCTTTAAAGTAAGTTCTCAGGAGCAGCATCGCCCTGTGAAACACGGCCGGGATGTTTTCAGCCCATCCCTACCTTTTGCAATGAGTTTGGGGGGGAAGTTTTGGCATGGGAGATATTTTGATCGAAGCAGAAAAGAGTCACGCTTGAAGCCGATTTACCTCCTGCCCATTTAGAGACCCAGAATTCAAGCCCCAATTTTCTGCTTCAGATCTAGGATAAAGTCAGTGCAAAGCTTTATCTCGCTGCTAAGCAGCATTTTTAAATCCAGCTCTTGCTTTCCACCCCTCCTCACTCTCACAACCACTGCAGCGAAACCAACCCTGCAAATTTTCTTTTTTTCTTCTGCAAAAGATGGAGAAAGAGCTCAAGCTGTACCTTACCTGACTTCCTGCACTGGCTCAGGGTTGACCTCGATGCTTTCTCCAAAAAAGACCGGGTACATTCGAGGTCTGGTTTCAGCAACAGAGGAGTTCAGAACAACGTAAGGAATCTATAGGGAAAAAAAGAGAAAATCAGCAAAAGTGAAAGAAGAACGGGAGCAAATCTTCCTTGAATTCAAATGAACAATCTGCTCCTTGTAGTTAATGCCAGCCATGTTGCAGAAACTTCTCGGCATCGTAAGGCAGATGTCGACAGAGCCACAAAATCTTGCAGGCCACAGCTGTGTAGGTAGTTCTCGAATTATGACTGGTTGATTAGCAACTGTTTGAAGTTACGATGGACCCCCAAAAGATACTTACAACCAAAGGTCTGGTAGCCCCCCCCCCACTGCAGTCACATTTCAGGCCCCTGGCTTGTATTTACAGCGATTTGCAGCATCCTGCAATCAAATGACTGTGATTTGCAAAGTTTTGCCAAAACTTGGTGTTTAATTCTGGTTTTCAACAAAAATGCTCTATAGCAGACAACTTCTCTTTATGACCATGGAGTCACTGAACAACCATGGTGATTCACTTAACAAACCTGCAAAACAGGTTGTAAAATTAGGTTGGCCACGTAGAAGATTCGTGGATTTCAGTTCCCAGAATTCCCCCGCTAGGATCTGTGGATTTCAGCTCCCAAAACCCAGTGCTGGGAATGGAAAGTCCACGTCTCTCAAAACTGCTGAGGTTGAGAAACATTATTCTAAAACATCTGAAAGATCTGCCCTTTAATCAGTCATGCATAAGGGCTGCAATATTCCCAGCTGCAGGGGGGTAATTTGCATGGAAAACCCAACATATTTTGGCGTGAGATTTATGGAATAGCAGATGGCAACTTTCTGCCTAGTGGCCTTTATCAGGATCCAGAGATGCATAAGACTGTTTACGTGCGCCAAATAAAACAGAACGCATATTTTGGATCTGTGCAGAGCGTGTTGATTCAGTCTAGCAATCAGGAGCAACCGTCATCCTGAACCTTTCTGCTGCAAATGGGGGGGAGCAGCAGGTGTTTTCCCCTTGAGATGCCTAGAGGAGTGGGGGGGGGAAATTCCCAGCACAATGCAGAGAGAGAGAAAGAGAGGAGAAATGGTTTATTTGATCGACTGATTTGAATTAACTATTAAATAGTTCATTAAATAAGAGAGATTCAGATGTCCCTAGAAATAAAGCCCTGAAATATGAATGAACCACCTCCTGCAAATGCCATTCGTTGCTGCACTGAATTAGAAGGGTGACCTCTGAAATAACAGAGGCTCTCTGGATGTAGAAAGTTCTTGGGGACTAGCACCTTGGTTGGTAATTGTTTGAAAGGTGGCCTGAAGGTCTTCAGGATTCTGTACAGGTTTAGGAATTAGGAATCATTCTCTTCCTTTCTCTTCAGCACCAGCATTTCTTTCTCTCTTGAATATTTTACATTCACCTGCCAACGTAGAAAAGGCAAGGGGACTTCAGAGAGATTTTAGCAGCTCAGAGAAGAGAGAAGATGGGTCCACGGGAAAAAGCAAAACAATAACACAAACGTCTCTCTCTTAAATATCAAACTGAAAGTTCAGCAGGACTTTTAATTGTGTTCTGGGTCTTTCCCCACTGATCTTCCAGCTGCCAGAAGCAAAGAAAGAAGGCGTCTCTTCCGTTCTGGGGTCCAAAGGGGCTTTAAAAAACACAAATTTCTGGTTTTCACCATGGGAATCGAGCTAGCCTTGATGGGTTAATGCTGAGACACGCCACACATCTCTATAACAAGCAATTTCGGTAACCACAAACAGACGAAGGCTTGAAATCCTAGCAATGCAACGGCCCTTGGTGCCAGAGCTAGGCGCACCCCTGGCCAAAAAATGAAAAAGGGAAAGAAAACCAAAACAAGCCTAGGCCAAGGAATCTAAGCTTGGTGCCAAGGAAGCAGAAATGTGGCACTCCGAGAGAACGATGGAAGGCGAGCAAAGCTCCACCACGCTTCTTACAAGGCAGGATGCCTCCATGCCACGGCTTGGCAGCCCAGGACCCTTTTTTGGCCAAGCCAGAAGAAGCTGTCAGAGGTGGAGGCCTGGGAACCCTGCCCTGACCTCATCGTGGCTTGTCTGTAAACCCTTCGAAGCGGGCTTTTCAGCAAACCGACCCTTCCCAAGTCCGTGTTCTTCGACCAGACCCTTTGGGGGAAAAAAATGAGTCACAAAAGTAACCACGGCGAGGCGCTGGATGGAGAGCGCCCAGGTTTGAAAGGCGGCCTGTCCCATCCGTGAGAATTCCTCCTTGCAGCTCAGAAGATTCCTCTGGCCGGAAGATCATCTTCTGAGGTCACAGGAGCTCTTCCCATGGCTTCACCTCACCTCAGTGACCAGCAATCGAGGTTCGCGGTCACCAAACATAGTTTGCTGCACGGGAAAAAGAGTCTGGATTTTGGCGGCATATAAATTTAATTAATAAGTAAGTAAGTAAGATACGGAGGAACAGAATAGGGGGTGGACTAGAACTCAAGGTCCCTTCCCACCTCTCTGCAGTTCTGGGAGTAGCCTAGGAAAGGGCACCCATCTTAAGCAGGAACTTTCTGTCACTGTTACGGCTAATAGAAGAGACTGTTGGTAGCTCAGGGTTGATGCTTTCTGAGCTTGTTTTTCTGCAGACGTCTCCTTACCAAACTAGGCAACATCATCAGTACACTGATGATACCTAGTTCAGTAACGAAACGTCTGCGGAAAACAATCAAGCTCGGAGAGCACCGACAACTCCTCTGTTAAGACTTCGCTACGTGTCTCTGATGAGGCAGCAGCCTCCCCCCCAAGAGGAAGAAGGGCACCAAAGCGTGACAATGAATAACAAAGATGCTATTTCTTTATGGAAAAAAATGAGGGCTAGATGCACGCTGGAGAGGTGACTTCCTCGAGTGCATCGGCTCACCATCTGCACAGCCTTTTTAAAGTCTTCGGTGACCGTCTGGCACCGCGAGAGAGCAAGGTGGGACCGCTAAAAAAGGCACACATCTTGGCCACCGCTACTGATTTCCAGAAGCAGGAACAGCAAAAGGCCTTCCTCGCTTTGTGTCTGAGTCAGGCTGCATGGGGCTGACGGGCACACAACCCAGTCCAAAACAGCAGCTTGGAAGGGAATACAGGCAGTCCTTGACTCATGGCCATTCATTCAGAAACCGTTCAAAGTTACAACGGCATTGAACAAAGTGGCCGTGACCAGTCCTCACACTTATGACCATTGCAGCATCCCCACGGTCACATGATCAAACATTGGGCATTTGGCAACCATGTCTTTATGATAGGTACAGCATCCTGGGATCGTGTGTTCGCCAGTTGTGACCGTCCCAGCCAGTTTCTGACAAGCAAAGTTAATGGGGGAAGCCAGATTCGCTTCACCGCCACCCGATTCACTGAACAACTGCAGTGATTCGCTGAACAATCATGGCAAAACGTTTGTGAAATCGGGTGCGGCTCGCTTCACCGCCTTCCTTAGCAATGGACATTCTGATCCCAGTTGTGGTCATAGGTCGAGGATTACCTCTAAGGAATCACAATCATGACTCCTCTTTCGCACAAGCCGGAGCTGAAACCGTCCCCGCAGATTCTTAACGGGGTAAATGTGAATCGTGGCTAGCCCTTGGCAAGCAGGGGGGCAGAGCCACGTGATAACAACCAAGCCCACTGGGTTCGCCGACGACGCAGACCTGGAACCCGGGTTCCTTTGATAAGCAGGAAGCGACCGCAGCTACATTTTGCTTTCTTCCTGGTTTGTTTGTTTCTGTGGCTACATTTTGCTTTTTTCCTGGTTTGTTTGTTTAGAAAGAGAAAGATTAGCAACTTCCAGCCAGCCAACCGAGCGATGAGCAACTGCCAAGGCCTCGTTTTTCCCAAGGAAAGCCTGCCATAAAGCCAAACTGAAGAAACTGTCGGGCCTCGCAGTTTTTTAACCTTATCGCTGCAGTAAGGAAGGTTTGTGCTCCGGATTTTTTTTTTGGAAAGCTCTGGTTTTCTCCTGGGTTGAGAAATCCATCGAATCGAGCCCCTCCCCGGATTCATTCCGGGGGAACCAACTGGTTCCCACACAGACCGGGGTGTGTGAAAACAACGCCGCAACATGTTGGCCTGCCCGTGGCTGAACGCACAGGGCACTTGTCACGAGTGCGGTCAAGAGCGCACGGATTCATTGGCTCAAGGTGGCGTCCTTGACTCGGCTTGCGAAGGGGCTCCACCCAGCTAGTTCATTCAGGAGCAACACATTCTGCCTTCATCCTTCGCATTTCACAGCCGTATCCGGTTCTGGTTAACCTAGATGCTTCCTCATTCTTCTGACTGCCTCTCTGCTCCATAAGGGCTAGAAACCTGAAGTCTTTCCCCTCAATAAACAAACTTGCACAGCCGAGACAATCATCCTGCAGAATCTGGGCCTGCACCCCATCCCTGTCGTGCAAAATGGAGAAAGCCGTGAATTTTTTTTTCAGTGCCACTGTAACTACAAACGGTTGGTAAACCAATGGTTGTAAGTCAAGGATTACCTGTGCATGCCAGGCCAACCAATGAAACCACATCCTGGTTTACCACAATCACCTGGATCATGCAAGCCAAGGCAAATCCTTAAGGACAGGCCAGTGGACAAACACTCAGATACATGGAAAATTAAAAAAGGAAGATAACTATGAAAAACGGGTGGCTTTGCTGAAACTGATTTATCCTCCAGTGATTCAAGCAACGAAACTTTTCCTCCAAACTAATTCATTCCAGAGAAGAAAATGGTATGAACTTGTTGCAATTGTTTACTTATTTTATCTCACCTTAATTATTTTTACAATAACTCAGGACAGCAAGGAAGGCACACCTTCCTCGTCCTATTTTCCCCACAACAACCACAACCCTGCAAGGTGGGATGGGCTGAGAGAGGAGTTGGTCTAAAGTCACCCAGCTGGCCTTCACGGCTAAGGCAGGATTAGAACTTGCAGTCTCTTGGTTTCCAGCCCGATGCCTTAACCACGAGGCCAAACTGGCTTTGTCTGTTACTAGAAAAGCAACCCAACTTTTTCTTTTATCTGACTCTCTAAAGTCCCTAGCGGAACTGGCATTCAAGTCTGTTGATCATCATCTGTTTGTTTGCCAGGAAAAATAAAAAATCCAGGTTAGGTAACTAGGTAAAGGGAATTTGTCAATGTACAGGTAGTCCTTGACTTACAACCATTTGTTTAGCGACTGCTCAAAGTTACAACACTGAAAGTGACTAACAACCAGTTCTCGCACTTGCAACCACTGCAGCATCCCCACAATCATGCAATCAAAATTTAGGTGCAAGAATTTACAATGGTTGCAGCATCCCAGGGTCACGTGATCACTTTTTGTGACCTTCCAGCTGGCTTCCAACAAGCAAAGTCAATAAGGCAAGGCAGATTTGCTTAACATCCGAGTGATTCACTTAAGAACTGCAGTGATTCCCTTAACTGTGGCAAAAAAGCTTGTAAAACTGGGCATGACTCACTTGACAACCGCCTTGCTTAGCAAAGGAAATTCAGGTCCCAATTGTGGCTGAAAGATGAGGACTACCTGTTCCCTCCTATGTCAGGGGTGGTCCGCTCAAGATGTGGGGGGGATCAATTTATAACCATGGTTAGAAAACTCAGTTCATTCAAGAGAGAAGGTTCCATGCTTGAGAAATGTCCCAACTCCTGGCCAACATGATGACCACCATGGGATACTGTTCGATGATTACACATGGGGGAAACCAAGATTGAACCATGTACGAAGAGGGGTATCAGCCTAGAGTCATTATGCGTCACCAAACAAAGGAGGGGCAACCCCCGGGCGGACTGTTAGGCTACAAGCCAAGTTCAGAAGTTTTGGCGCTGAGAAGGGGAAATTAATGTTAGATTCCTGAGACAGCCACTCAAGGAGCAGAAGAGAGTTTCCTTCATTTGGCTCTTTCGTTCAAATCCAGCATTACAGCAGGTAAAGGCTACAGCTGGGCAAGGAGATACTTGCACAGAACACAGAAATCCTAAATTAAAATCCAGGTTTCTCTGACCAAACCCACCAAATTGCAGCATTAAATTCACAGACTCAGAGAGAGAATTAAAAAAAATCGCCAAACTTACCAGCTTCCCTGCCTGGCCATCTCTCCCTGGACCCTGATCCAGGATTTCTGCACAGGAATTCTTGCTCACGGCTTTGTTCTCCGCTACGCCTGGGGACAAGGCGTAGAAAGGGGGGCTCGGGCTTGGGGGCAGCCCGGAATCAGGACTGTCCAGCAAACTTTCTCCTTTCTTTTCCTTGGTGTTATTTTCCATACCTTGCAACTGCAGGTGACCCACCATGACTGGTTGGGGGGAGAAAAAGGAAGACAAAATCCGTCAAGCTACAGAAGATTCACCTTCTTTCCCTAGAGCCACCAGCAGGGCTCCAGTGAATCCTCCAAAGACCCCGGGACGGAAGTTAGGAAGGTCACGGATGCTGGTTGGGAGACTGCCAGCCCCCTTTCAGACGAGCCTACCTTGCAGGGTTGTTGGGAGGCCCTCCCAATGTTCCTGTTGCTCAGAGGCCAGGCAGCACAAGGTTCAGGCGGGAGCCCGTTTCAAGCCCCCAAGGGTTGCAGGGAGGCTTCCCCCAGCCTCAAGTCACCCTAAGGCAGGAAAAAAAAGTGGGAATGGTTCTTGCCCCCTTCCAAGCTCTCAGACAGAAGAGGAGAAGCAGCAAAGCGAAGGAGCATCAGCTTCAGCACTGCCCCAAGCTCTAGACAACGCCCCCCCACCCTGGCTTCTCAGGGGTGCTGTGCAATCCCTTGCAGGGGAGAACTCTAGGCTCTACCTGGCAGGCCAACCTGAACCGGGGTGCAAAGCCTTTCGAATCCTGGAATTAAATCCTGCACTGCGCTCCCCACTCTGTGCAACCCGGGAAGGAGGTGGGGGGTCCCCGAAGAGGTGGGGTGCCTTTTCACGAAGCACCTGGGTGGGTCGGAAAAGCTCCGAGCAGACCCCTCCTGGCTTCCGCCTGCCAAGGACGCCTTGGCTCTCCCTCCTTTGGGGCCTGGAGAGGAGCAGACCCTTCGGGGGCGGCGGGGGACAAGCCAGGAGCATCTGGGGCGAGGCGGCCGGGATTTAGGGACCCGCACGATTAGGGGTTGCCAGGAGCGGGGGAGTCGAGGTTATTCCGAGACAGAAGAAAAGCTGCTGAGCCGCGGGTGGATTCCTCGGAGTCGCCGCACGTTTTGTCTGGAGCCGGATTTTCATCCGGTTTGCTGGACTGCGAAGTTTTTCATTTACGGCCGGTTCGGTTTTTGTTTTTCTGAAACTTTTGAGGTTTTTGTCCTGAGATGGAATGTTATTTTTGTAGCTTTCCTTTCAAGCCCAGCAAGTCTTAAGAAAGAGGAAATGTACGTATACTTGGCCTTCAGGCTGTTGGAACAACTCTGCATACCATGAGTGTCCTCTATAAAAGATTGTTGCCCAGCGCTTAAAAAACACCAGATTTTGGAAGATACAGTCTAATTGGAAAGCTCGGTTTTTATGAGTAAGAATGTATATCTTGTTATGAAGAATCATTAAATCTTTTGGACTTACGGTTAGGTATCCAGTTCCTTTTTTGTATCTGATTAGTATAGATATTTTAATATGATGGTCATGATAAACAATCTGAGGATATTGTCCATATGTACCTTAATTTGTTACAGTTGTTTGTTTTCTCTTAATAGGAATATTTGATCAAACCAAATTTTCAATCGAATTGTTGACCAATATCTCAATATTTCTTGACTGAGAGAGCTGAATTCAAACAAAGGATGTTTTCCTTGCTGACATACTGTATTTGCTTTCGAGTCTTCAATTGCTTCAGAATGAACAAAACCAGCCAGGCTTTTGTAGTGTTTTACTACCTGTGACTTTTTCAAGTGCAGATTTTCTGGGCACTTAATGGCAGAGTGAGATCTGTCACTGATTATGGGCACAGCCCCACCTTTGATTCATTTCAAATGAAGTTTATGCGAAACTTGTTGTTGCTGGATTATGTATGCCTTGGATACTTGTTGCTGGATTATGTATGCCTTGGATACTTGCTGTATCACTTCAGAAAATGTTTTGGTTAAAATGAACGATCCTTGGATGAAGCTACTGGCGCCTACTTTCCTGCTGAATATAAGCAAGAAAGTATTTTGAGCCCTTTCAGGTTCATGAGTGAAATCTCAGTATTTCTGGGCAACAATCTCAGAGGAAAAACTACCATATTTTATCCGAAGTATCAGTTGAACATTTCAAAAGAGATTTGAAAAATGAATCAAAAGCACATATGTGAAGTCTTATCTGAATCAGTAACAATCCACCGGCTATTTTTATATTAAAGATAAATATTTCCCCTCTTCATTCTAAAAGGTACTAAACAAATGCCAGGTTCAGTTGGCACAAGAATGTGTATTTTATTTTAGCTTTCTCAACTTCACAACAGAAATTTGGAAGTTTTCCAAGGAGTAGGTTTATCATCTTTAGAAACTCAAAAGATTAAAACAGTCCACAAAAACAAAGATTGTTTTGTTTCATCACCACCTTAAACAAACAAACAAAAATGTCCTGAC
>JANHZU010005378.1:177898-196690 GCA_032468055.1 Acrochordus granulatus | reverse complement strand
TATGTAGAAAAGCATTTCTGTTCCCCCCCCCCGCTCCTCCCGCCGCTTGGCGCAGGAGCGCCTCCTCCCTCCCTCCTGTTGGGTGGGAGCCCTGACGCGGGTACCCACGTGTGCTTCTTGGACGGGGTGAGAATTCTGCCTGAGGGGGTAACTTTGGTAGAGGAGGGGGGACCTCCCTACGAAACCCCTCCTCAAGTGTTGGACACGGTTCGGAACACTCCAGGCGGTCCTCGGTTTAGAACCATCATTGGGACCAGAATTTCTGTTGCTAAGCGAGAGGAGAGTTCGGTGAGTTGCACCTGATTTTATGGCCTTTTTTTTTGCCCTGGTTGTCAACCGAATTACTGCAGTTGTTAAGGGAATCCTGGATACTGGTAGTCTTCGACTTACGACCACTCGTGGGACTAGAATTTCTCTTGCTAAGCAAGGTGGTAGTTCGGTGAGTTGCACCTGATTTTACGGCCTTTTTTGCCTTGGTTTTTAAGCGAATCCCTGCAGTTGTTGAGGGAATCATCAGTACGGGAGGTCCTCGACATATGATCACCGTTGGGGGGAAAAGGAGAAGCAAAGAGAAAGGTGCGTTTCGCTGGAAGTGATTTGATGAAAACAGTGCGAGAGAGAGAGCAAAACATTCCAGCTCGGATTCTTTCACGGAGGAAGGGCAGCCCAAACCCCAGTGAAGAACATTGGTTCTTAACTGGTGTTAATTGGGCTTGACCCATTTTGAATGCAGACGTTTCTCAAGACAAAATCTCCTCAGAAACGCTGGCATTCGCTTCGGGGCACTGGGGCTGCTCCTGACCTCGGGACAGGGCCCCTCTCCTCCTGCTCTGGATCGCCTCCTCTTTCAGGATTTCCTTTGTGGCCTGTCCAGATGCCTGTCGCCCCGCCCAGGGCATTCGGGGATGGGGGGCCTTTCGCACATGGAGAGGAACGATGGGTCGCCCTTGACATTTAGGGACGACGGGGCCGAGGCTGGGCAGCGCTGCGGGGCGCATTCCACTCGCCGTGGCACAGAAGCGCCTCACACAGACAAACTTGGCAGGCCTGCGGGGCGCTGGGAAAGGCCGCAGGACGGGGAAATGCCAAAGAGCCGGCGGGGCGGCCTGCACGGCAGCCTCATGGAATTGCCCCCTGACCCCAGTCGGGGCGGCGAGGGGGCCTGCTGACCCCGGGAACGCTCTCCCTCATCTCCAGAGGGCGGCAGGAATTCCACACGGGCCGGAGGAAAGGTAGCTTGGGCTCGGCTCGGCTCGGCTGATGCGGTTGGGGAGCCTCACAGCTTGAGCCTTGCACGGGATGGATCGTGACCGCCTGATTCACTGAATAACTTCACTTAGCAACCGGGGCAGAAAGGCCTGACTCACTTAACCGCCACTTTGCTTAGCCACGGAAATTCTCTTCCCAACTGTGGTTGTAAGTCGAGGACTTCCTGCATCCAGGTACTCCTGGAAAAAAGCAAACTACTCAAGGAAAACAATTTTGCTCTTAGAAATTATGGTCATCTCAAAAGTTAGCTGCTTCCATCCAGATGCTGCCAGAGAAAGAGGACTACATCAACTGAGTCACATCTCAACTGGCTCTGGGGTGGGGTCTCCAGCAGTTGCACTGCCCCTTTACAGGGTGCTGCAATCAGGTGAAGAGGGAGGGTGATGCTAAACCTGGATCAATCCAAGGTTTGTTTTCTTCTTTCTTTCTTTCTTTCTTTCTTTCTTTCTTTCTTTCTTTCTTTCTTTCTTTCTTTCTTTCTTTCTTTCTTTCTTTCATCTTAACTTAATGAAAGGTTTTTATTTGTTTGTTTTATTTTTTGTTTATTGACTTTGACACATTTTTAAACCGCCCATTTATGCCATTCATGGGGATGCCGACACCGACAGATTTGGAGATACACCCAAACCGATGGATCTGAGATACAGAATCTCCTTTGCAATGCAAGGATTTTTTTTCCCCAGATCTCAGACTTGTTGGAGAGAGTTTGGTGCTCCCTGCTAAAAAAATAAAAATGGCCTTACTCAGATGAAAGAATCAATTGTCACATCTTCTGCACCCCACTCCGCTATGGATCAAATGAGGGTTGGGTCTGAGCCAGATGTTCGAGCCGTGAGTCAGCGAAACAGGCGGGAGTCTTGTTTTAAAAACACCAAACCTCTGTTTGCACGATGGGGAAAAAAACATCTGCACTAATTCCCAGCGAGCAGGCTCACCTTTGCCTTGTTTTCTCTCCAGTTTCCTGGAGGTGAATTTCCCTGAGCATCAAAAGACACAACAGCTGGGCCTTGTCTCCTGAGCAAGTCTCGGGCTCCCAAGTCAGTTTTTACTAGTTGCCCAATAACACCACTCCAGGTGTGGCAGGTAAAGGAGGAGCAGAGATGTGATAGCTTTGCTCGGGTGTCGCAATGGAAAAAAAAAATCCAGTTGGCCCTGAACACACCTACCGCCTTTTCCCTGCAGGCTCCTTCCATAATTTCCCTTCTCTATTCCTTGACAATTTTTCCTTTTTAACAACCGGGACTGCGCATAGGGAGGTCCGCAAGGTATGGTTCTAAAAGTCCAACCCTGGCCTCGCGTGATCGCCACTGGCGACCTTCCCAGCTGGCGTCCGCTAAGCCAAGTCAACGGGGGAAGCCGGATTCGCTTAACGACCCCCGCTTCACTGAAGAAGCACAACAATTCGCTTAGCAGCCGGGCCAAAAACGGTGGTCAAGTTGGGCGTGACTCCTTTCATCACCGCCTTAACCAATGGAAATCCTGGTCGCCGTCCTGGTTCCAAGTGGGTGGTTGTAAGTTGAGGACTGTCTGGACTAAGCTTGCTTTTATCGTGCTTCACCTCAGTCGGGCTAGTTCGTGGCTTGGTGTCTCGCGCAAGGCCAGGTCGAGGCATTGTTTTTCAGGGCGCAGATCAGCTCCTCCTCGGTGTGATCGCTCCGGTTTTTGGCTTGCAAAGAAGCACCCAGAATTGGTCGGAATCTGTGCCAGCGAATCGGCCATAAATTAGCCAGTGCGCTGTGGCCTTCAGAGCGAAGGGTGTGGTGAGTGTAGGCCAGAGGTTGGGATTAAGGCTAAATCTGAGCTTAGAGCCCCCCAGTGCAGTTCTGGGAGGGGTCTGTCACTTCCCCCGAGAAGCACCCACGCCTCTTTCTGAATCTGGGCGCCCCTCGGCAGCTTCTTGCACCGGCCGCACTCGCCGCCTGCGACCACCCTCTGGGACGCCAAAGAAGCATACCGTGCCTTGAGTTTACTCCCATTGCGGTCCATCCTGTGGGCGGCGAGAAGGCAAGTGTTGCAGCGGAGGAAAGGGGCATAGCACCGGACCGAGCATCTTGCGACCGCCCGCCCGATGTCCCGAACGCCGAAGCATCGAAATGTCTGAAAGCGCTCTCTCGAACTCCCACTTCCGGCCCTGGGCTTGGAAGGGTGGCAAGAGCAGCCTCCCCGTTTCCGTGTTTTTGAATTACGCCGGTTTTAACGCTGCCGCGCGTGCCAACAAAAGGAAGGAGTGGCGCGCGAAAGGTGGAAACTTTCTGGGATGCATTGTGGATTGGCCAAGATTGCGCCCATCACCTCTCTCCTACCTTTTTTCCAAATGCTCATTTTGCATCCAAAACGTAGCTTTGGGTCACCCTTCCGAGAAAATTCCCCTGGCAGAGAACAACAAAGGGGAATTGTTGTAAGCAAAGTCCGGAGGGCAGGGCGCCACGGCGCAGGCATTTGCTTTCCAACCACAAATAAATAATCCACTGTGCAATATTCTTGCTTCGACTCTGGATTTCTTTATAATTCATCACACACTCCGCTTGCTTCCTGAATCAACCCATTTTCCAGGCCTTGAATCCTGAACTAACCAAACAGGATGAGCTTGTGCAAAACGCTTTGCTGTAACATTCCAAACCGAGGTTAATGCTAGCCAAGCGGAGACTGCAATATGAATGCAGCTGCTAAGTCTGTTGAAGGTTAGAGCTTTCTCCGAGAGCCCAGCCGCTGATACGGCCAACAAACCAGGATGCAAACACTAACAACTGCGGTTAGGAGTAGCTAGGATGGGCTCTGAAAGTGATCTGGAGCTGCTGCAGGTAAAACCTAAAGTTCACGCCTCTGCGTTTGATTTTGTGAGGTTCCTGCTGAGAGGGGAACTCAAAGGACTCGGGCGTCTAGGTTGGAAGAGCCCAAACAAACACCATAACCCTCGAACTGGCAGGGCCCATTAAGGGCATCCAGCCCACCCCCCTGCTCAGTGCAGGAATCCCCGAAAACTAAGCATCCTCAGCAGATAGCCATCTAGTCTTGTTTGAACCCACCCTTAAGTTCTTGGTTCTCTTACAATCTGAAACTGCTCTTACCACTAGGATGTTTGCCCTAACATTCAACTAGGTCCAGAAGGAAATGAGGGGAGGGGCTGTCGAGAAAGGGATGGGTCTCCAAAAGCACCTTCCACGAGGTGCTCAGATGCTTCTCTTTCAGGAGGAGGAGGTGAAGGTACGACGTGGAGGTTCTGAACCTGGGAGCTTCAGGTACCTCCTCAGAAGAGCAAAAGTTTCCCAGGTCTTAGGACAGCTGCAGTCAACCCTGCTGGCTCTTCGCTGTCCTCACTAAGAACAGGGCTCTGTGTTTCCATTCACAGTCGTGTGGTTAAAAGCCTTTAAAAACTATTTCCAAAACATTGCACTTTCCAGGGAGAGAGAGAGAAGCCTGTGGCCGGTTCCTCACGTGGAGCCTTCGTTTGTGAAGCTGAATCTCTGGCCAAGTTTGTGACTGCATCAGCTTCAGAGGCTGCCTGGATCTCAAGGTTCGTCTTTTTCCTCCTCCTTTTCCGGAGAAGCTGTGAGCCAAGTCGTTCTTCTTGAGGGCAAGGTCACACCTCTTCTGCTCCATCCAGCTGGAGGAAAGCGGAACAAGACCTGGCTTCTGGTTTCACGCCCTTCTGCCCCGCTGTTTTAACATCTGGAAGACAGCCCCTTGGATCCCTCTGGAGTCCTCCATTCCGTGCAACCACCAGCCCTCTTTTTGCTTTCTCTTCTAGGAGCCTCAGTTGGTTAATCTCGTTGTCTTCTTGAGGTGGCTGGGTCCTCTGAAGTCAATTCTGATGCTGGGGTTTCTCCTCTTCTGGCAAGAAAGCACAGTCTGGACCGTGGTAGTTCCTGAACATCAGAAGATCCAAGAATGGGACAGAAGGGAAAAACAATAATTACCCGCCTCGAGTGGAATCCTACAGGCCATCTTGAGGCTTAATCACCTAGAAGTGGAAGCAGAGTCCAGTCTAGATTCCTTACAAGCTCATTTCATTACCAAACTAGGTAGCATCATCAGTGCTAGAGGGGAGCGAGGTTTGTCTTCTTTATGTACTAGTGGCTTGCCCTGTCAGTGTCGGGGAAGCGTTCAGTCCTTTCGATCTTCCCTTTTGAAGGGTAGGTAGAGGCTGTTTATCTCTATATGCCTGTTCATGGCTGATTTGTCTGAGCGCCGGGCTTCCAGACACCCTCTGGCATTTGGGGGTTTGGCTTTGTACTTTGCCATCTTTGTAGTTTGCCACCCTAGTTTTAGGCCCCGTCTCTTTCTCCCCAGCCCTTCCTCAGCTAGATGGTTTTAACTTAAATGAACCCCAGGCGTTTTGAAAGCGGCTCCGTGGTCCTTCCTTTGCGCGGAGCGTTCCGTTCCCGTCTTTCCCTGGTTTGGCAAACCCTACCAAGAACCATATTCCTTTTCCTCCTGGGTACCCGGATTTACTCCAATCCAAAGACACCTCATCAAACAACTCAGGACGCTCCTAAGTTTATTCCAACCTCTTTCGAAGCCCAGCTATGCAGACGAGGAGGAGGCGGCCCCCTAAGCAGGGTGATTTTCCTTTTTCCACCAAATTCTTTCGACCCATTTTGTTTTATGTTTTCTTTTTGCAAGTTTGCTGAGCGCGGGGACTGGGAGGAACCTGGATGGGAGGCAGCCAGGCCATAAACACGCAAAGCTGCTGCGAAACGAGCCACGGGGTTAAGAAATGGGCCCCTGCGGAAGTCAGTCGGTGCTGTGCCACAGCAGAGAGGCCCGGCCTGCGTGCCCAGCAACCGAGCTGGTCATGCCCAACTTCGTGGCAAGCGGGGATTTATTTTCCTCCCACGCCGTACAGAGCCGGGAATGCGCTAATTGCATCAGAGGAAAAGAAGATGTGCGTTCAGCCCGACGCCGTTTTGAATGGTTTGATTTCAGGATTTGCAAATGATAGGAGCTGGCGACAGGCTAGAACGTGATTAAACTGCAGCTGTCCTCAACGTGCGACTATTCGTTTTGTGACTGTTCAGAGTTGCAGTGGTGCTGGAAAAAAAGGGACTTACGACCGTTGCAGCATCCCGGCTGTCGCGAGTGTTCGGCAACGGACACGTATGCACAACGGTTGTGGTGTGTCAAGGTCATGTGATCGCCACTTGCACCCTTTGCATCTGGTTTCGGACAAGCAAGTCAAAGGGGGGAGGTGGATTTGCTTCATGGCTGCAGCAGAGAGGTTTTTTTCCACTGACAGTCGCTGGGGAGAGCTAATCTGTCGGAGAGCACGCCTGGCCGAGCATGCCTCGAAGAGGTTTCAGCATGAGCCAAAACTCAGCTCCGCCTATCTGAAATCCTTTCAGACTATCATGTTGATTGTGGGCTTGTAGAGTCCTTGGTGGTCGCTGAGCTTGCGGGTCGGCTTGCAGACCTTTCCTTACCAACGAGGTAAAATCATCGGTAGATCTAGGTGACCAGATACACATACTGAGTAACATCCGCACTGATGATGTTACCTCGTTGGGTAACAAAACGCCTGCAAGAAAGCCACCAAGCTCAGAGAGCACCAAGGACCCCACAGTTCAATCCTGAGCTACAGATGTTCTCTTCCGTTGATGTTTCATTACCCAACTAAGTACATTATACACTAACTGCTGGCGTTACCCCTTCTAGCACTGATGATGTTCCCTAGTCAGGTGGTGAAACATCTGCAAGAAAGCCACCAAGCTCAGAGAGCACCGTTCAATCCTGAGCTACAGAAATTCTCTTGGCCTGGAATTGCTGACTTGTTTTTCAGGGCGCCAAATGCCAGCTTGCTGTGGTTCAGGTCACCGAGTGCCAGCTTTCCCGGCACAGGGATTTCGCTCCGAGGTCCTCCCTTGAGTGAGTTTCAGCGAAGGGACTCTGCGGCTTTTGTAGGCTGGTATTTTCTTAGCTGGGTGCCCTTTAGGATCAATCATCCAGTGTCTTTGGTTGAAGAGCCCTTTGTTCCTCAGCAGCAGAAGAGCGAGAAGTGTTGAGGGTGACGGAGACCAGCCTTCAGGCTACCAGCTGGGATGGACAAGACCCCTTGCCAAGATCCCTGCAGGAGTGGCATTGGGCACTGTCCACCAGGCAGTTGCCACGGCCCCTGGACTGCCGTGCGGCCACTCTTGACCGGCGGTCACGGCTCTTTCCTTGCCCGGCTTGCCTGGCTCCCGGAACGGGTGCCTTTGGGGACGAGGATGCTGTCTGGTCCTCCCCTCCGTGGCTTTGTGGACGCGGCGTAAAGGCAGCAGGAGTGGCTGGGGGCCAGTCGGGTCACCGCGGTGGGAGTGGCGCCAAGTGGCCCCAGTGCGTGGGGGTTTTCTTCAGTTGCTAGCAGCACCGACTGTGTCTGTGCGCACGTTTCTCTGCTCCAGGGCGTATGTGGTTGCGGTTTCACCGATGGGAGCACTTTTGCCAAAAATACTCTCTAGCATTTGGCACTTTGGAACTTCAGATCGTGCTGCATGATGCTTAGGCAGACTCTTTCCCAGTGCGATCCTTTTTTCCTCCTCCTCGTTTTCCTTCTATCCTTCTCCTTTTCTTCCTTTCATCCTCCTCCTCCTCCTCTTTCCATCCTTTCCCTCCTCTTCTTCTTCTTCCCCATTTCTTTCTTTTTCTCTTTCTCCTTCCTTCCTTCCTTCCTTCCTATAAGCAGCGAAGCGCCTCGAACCAAAAGGAACAGCACTCCGCTTGTTCCACCTGGATAACTGAGAATCGTCATCGACATGTTCCTCCCTCCCTCCCTCCGACTAGTGCGCTGCAGAATATCAAAAAGAGTGAATTTTGAAGGATAACCCAATTCGGGGTCCCTTGCTGGGTGGGAAACACAAGATGGGATTCAAGTTCAGATCCAAACGCAAAGCCAGTGCATCCCTCCCAGTGCATAAGCAGGGCCTGGGCCGAAGCAGAACCCCAAAGGATGTTCTTCCCGTACATCTGTGGCTCAGCCCTTCAGCACATGCTCCAAGGCGCAACGCCTGAGCTCAGCTCCCTTTCAGTCTGTCTGCAGAGCCAGAGCGCTCCAAAGAATGCCAGGGGCGGCACGCTTTTAAGTCCTAATTCATGGCTGGCAGTGCCAAGAGTTCAGAACTTCAAAGCCGCTCGCTCCCCGGCCCCGCGAACGAATTCTCATGCTTCGAAGCCATCACACCCACTGAGCCATTCCTGCAAGAAGGAAAAACAGCTTCTCTTCTCTTTCACAACTTTCTTTTTTGGGGGGGTGGGGGGGCTTGACTTTAGCTGGGTGGGTTTTGCCTGGGAACCCTGCACAGTTTGCGGATCTGTCTCTTTGGGGTCCTGGGAAATGTTCTCCCTTCTTGGAGCTGAACAGACTTGGAGGCTGGGCTGCTGCTTTCCGACGTGCGAGTCTTCTCTTCCCAACCCAGCCTGTCTGGAGAACCTGGTCGCTTGGGGAAATACCGCGCTGGCATCTGAAACGCACAGAAAGGTGCAGGCTTCGGGTGGGATTTCCCACCATCCCGAATTGTATTCTGCAGCCCCAATCTCAGCTCAGATGGGCTGGTGGAAAGTGGGTGCCCTTGGGCCAGCTGCCCTTTGAAGGATGAACTTTCAGGAGAGACGACACCTCAGAAATGGGGTCATTTGGCTGCCCGCGCTTGAAAAGAAGTTTGCCATTGAAAGCTCAGAGGGGTACAAAGATCGACTCCAGCGCATGTTGTTACGTTCAGGATCATTTAGTGGTGATGGTGGTGGTGAGGAAGTCAACTCAAAGCATCTTCCTCTGTTGTTATTCCTGTCTCCCCCAGAACCTGGGTTGAACCAGGTGGCCCTGGACACTTGAGCAGGTCACCTCACTACCTTCATCTTCCACTTCAAGATTGGAAGTCTTTGGTGCTTCCTGACTTGGGTGTTTTCCTGTAGACATTTCATTCCCAACTTGGTGACATCATCAGATGTTATGATGATGCTACCGAGTTGGGTCATGAAACATCTGCAGGAAAACAACCAAGCTCAGAGAGCATCAGGAGCTCAACCCTGAGCTAAAAATATTATCTTCTTTTAATCTTTCATGACCCAACTACTGTAGGTAAATTATACACTAATTGTTGGCATTACCCCTTCTATCACTGATGATGTTCCCTACTTGGGTCATGAAACGTCTGCAGGAAAACAACCAAACTCAGAGAGCACCGAGGACCCCACCGTTCAACCCTGCGCTGCAAATACTTTCTTCTATCAGAACTTCAAGATTAGCCAATCGTTGGTTTGGCAGAGGACCACCCTTCCTTTTTCCCAGGAGCTCAAGACGGTGGGACCTTCATTTCTTCCATTTGTCACCCCACCATCACACCCCGCGGAGGCTGAAAGATCGTGACTGGCCCAAAGCCCGCCCAGGAATAGGATCCCTTTTCCCAGTGAAGATAACAAATATAATGGCAATTAGGAATGGCTAATTAATTCAGCTGGATCTGACGGAGAGCAGGATGTGAGATGCTTCCAAAGCTCTGCCCGGAGTTATCTCCGCAATTCCCAGCTGGGAGCTGAGAAATAAAAATGCATTTCCTCTCTACCGTTTCTGGCTTCTCCTTCCAATGCAATCACTTTCCAAGATGGTCTTTTAAGCGATGCAACCCTTTCCAAGCTCGGAAGGCTGTGGAAAGCCACACTGGAAAAGGAACATCTTGAGCTCCCACCTCCGAAACATCAAACTCGCTTTTTTCTCATCCAACGTGGAAACCGCCAGCCCGGTTCTTCTGTCGTGTCACCCCCACGAGGAGGACTCCAGAAGAAAACTGCTTAGGAGGAAAGGCAGGGCGGGGAGGGGCCCCAAAGGAGGTCCCAGACGAAGGAGGTTCTCCGTCGTCTTCGGATCAAGACGGTGCCCTGGTTCTCCGGGCCCGTAAAAATCTTCTTCAGCTCCAGGGAACCTCGGCCAGGACGTCCCGTGGAATGAAACCGAAACCGATCGCCCTCGTTCCATGCCACACGGGCAAATAAACCAGAGTTACAGAGAGGCAAGTCCTGGTTAAGTGTTGGTGAGGTTGCTACGAGTGCTTGCACCATGGAACTCAAGTTCTCAAGAGCCAGGCTGGCCTCGTGGTTAAGGCAGGCACCAGGCTACAAAGCCCGAGGTGGTGACTCCTAGTCCCGCCTTAGCCATGAAAGCTGGTTGGGTGACCTCTCAAGGTGGTGGTTGTGGGGAAAACAGGAAGGTGTGCTGGGTAGATTCGCCGCAGCCTTTGTGAAAATAGGAAGTCCAAAAAAAGTGTCGGACCCCCATCTTTGGGGTGGTTTGTTTTAGAAGCCTTCACAGAGGGTCTCACTGTCCAGGATTCTTAACTTGGAAGTCGATCCTAACTTATTCTCTCATTTTTACGAGTCCAGGACCACCTGCACACGCGCACACTTGTGTGGCCTGAACCCAGGGACGGAGGTGCCTCTCGCCTCTCACCAGGGCAGCTCCTCCGAAACGTGGCAAAGGGCAAGACCTGCCCACACCCCGATCCCGGCTGTGCCCCAACTGTCGCGTCTCTTTGGAACCAGGATTCAAAAGAAGTGGCTTGTCGTCATGCGCGGGTCCAAAAAAGGAAAAGAACTGCTAATCAACACCGCCTGTCGGCTGGCTTTCAGTTGCCCTGTTTTGCAGACGTGAAGAGCCCCGACCGACGCCCCGTCTCCCTCTGAACAGGAACCTCGTTTGTTTGCAGACAGGCAAAACCGGGTAGCCACAGCTCGGGAGCCGGAGACGCTGGAGGGTTTCGTAAGAGCTCTCCAAAATCTGAAATTAATTTCTCAGCGGTGCAAGCTCCCGGCGGCGGCCAGGGCCAAGTCGCGGGGGGAAATCCCCCACCGCCTGGCAAAGATCAAATGGAGACGAGCTGACATTGAAAAGGTAAATTTATGGCCCCCCATCACTCACTGGATGTGACTTGTAAGCCCAAGTGGCTTGCAGGTGGAGATCACGGGTCAAGGAGCGCGGCGAAATATGGTCCTCCTCGATTGGAGGGAGCTGTTGCGTAAAAACCGTCTTAGGTACATATTTACAAGTAGGAGAAGCCCCACGGTAAGGTGATGGATCATATTTAGGGGGGCTGTATTGATCCCTCCCCCCCGTTTTTCTTTCGCTACGGCTCTATGGTTTTGCCCGATGCCGCTTCCTGTTTTGCAAAATAAATAGCATTTTTTAAAAAACAAAGTGGTTACGGCTTCAACTGCATGGAATAAACTGGCTCAGGCCAGGAAAATGTGGGTCAACTCTGGATAAAGTGGAATTTTTCAATAGTCGAAAGGGGGGGTGCTGGATACCTAGTGGGTGTGGCCATGCCATGCAGGTGGGCGGGGCTAGGATGCTCCGGTGGCTGCAAAGGTGAGGATGCCAGGTGAGGGATACCAAGTGGGCATGGCCATGCCATGCGGGTGGGTGGGACCAAGACCTGCAAACCAGCCACCAGGCTCAGAGATCACCAAGGAGTCCACGGTTCAACCCTGAGCTACGGCTGTTCTTCTGTTGGCCTTTCACAGGACCATTCTGGCTGAGGATCATGGGAATTCTTGCTGCCCAAGAAAGCATCCCAACTGGAAACTGCCACTACTGGAAGCTTATTTCTCCTAAAGTAACTGTGCACCTTTGGACTCTCCCCGTCCAAGCATCGATTTTGGCTCATTATTATCTCAATTCCCAGCCTGGATTCTCTCCCAAATGTCCCACTGGGGGAGCCACCCGGAAGCTGCAGGCAAGGCGAGGGATCACCTGTAGGCTCACTGCTGGCTGTCCAAGGTGCAAACACAGAAAAAGTCAAGGGAGTTGGACCCTGCATTTTGGTCATCTGAACGCGCACGGTGAGGTTGGGAAGCTGTTATATAGAGACACAGCAGTCCCCGGAGGCAAAGTTGCTTTGAGAAAGAAAGCTGGTTTTTTTGGAAATTGGAAATACCGTAGTCGGGAAATGGGCCAGAGCAATATTGGGAATATGACTGTGCAAAACAAAAGAACATTTCATCCAGCTGCAAAACACAGTTCTTGGAGAAACAAAGTTGTTTGCCTTAATTTGCTGTCTGCTTTTGCAGCTGGCTCCACTCCTCATAAAGCCATTAGCCCTTTTTTTCTCTTTTTCCCTCCTTTTTTTTCTTAAAGTAAGCTGATCCCTCCATCTTGGTTTAAGAAAAGAAAAACAAAGCAAAACCCTAACCGGGCGCGGGGCAAATGTTTCTTGCAGAAGTGCTCAGCCTCTTTGAAAGGCACACGGGAGCCTGTCGCAATGCCCAGGGCAGAAGTTCCCTTCTGGGGTTTGGACGGGTTCTGAGGAGGCCTCGTGGCCAGATCGGCGTGGACTTTCCGCCGAAAGGCGGTCTGTCTCACGCAAGCAACAGATTCGCCTTGTTCCGGCAGGCCGTGAATGGAGGCGGAGATGGCGCTGGAGCGTAGACATTGCAGCATTTCGAAGGCAGCTATTTCCAGGTTCACAAGCCATCCTCAACTCACAACCAACAGCAACTGGGGCCAGCTCAGCTGCTAAGCAAAGCGGTTGTTAAGTGAGGTGCACCTGATTTTGCGACCGATTTGCCGTGACTGCCCAGCGCACCCCTGCAGTTGCTCAGCGAAACGCCGCGCTCATTGAGCCAATCTGGCTCTTCCCATTGGCTTTGCTTGTCAGAAGCCGGCTCAGAGGCTTGCAGATGATGTTCACAGGCCCCGGAGGTGCTGCGATGGTCATAAATGCTGGGCTTGCCAAGTGCCTGAATTTTGACCATGTGACCATGAGGATGCTGCGACGGTTGTAAGGGCGAGGACCGGTTCTAAGCCGCTTTTTCCTGGGCCGTTGTAACTTCAAATGGTCACGAAACGTTGCAGACCGATGCTGTGCATCGTCCCTTCCTTCCGTTCATTCCTCTGGTGTTTTTCTTCTCGCTTCCTTCAGCAAGTAGCCAGCGGCGAGAGATCCAGTTCGAGCAAAACGAGGAAGAGGGGGAAACTCTGCCTTCCTCTCCGAGCAACCATCGCAAAAATCTTCCCATGCGGGGAAGGGCCATCCCAGTGCATCAGCTCAGGAGGGGTGGAGACTTGCCGGAAGCTTTTCGGCTTCGAGAAAGGGAAGACGGTGCTGCCCGGGGTTTCATGAAACGGGGTAAGCGTGGAGAGACAGCTGGAGAAGGGACTGGACGGACGGACGGGCGGACAGCTTGGAGTTCCTGATGCCAGAACATCTGCGCCTTCCAGAGCAACCGCCCCATTTAAGACCAAACTTTATAACTCGGTGCCCTCAGGGTGACGCTTCAGCTTTGGATCTTAGGAGGACCGCGGAAGGGATGATCACGCCGCAAAACGGTCACCGGGGAAGACTTTCCGAAAGGGATGCCCCGTTCCTTCTCTTGATCACCCCACCATCTGCAAATCGGTCATCTGAAATCAGCTGAGTGGAAGTAAACCCTTACAAACGTCCAGACGGGCATCAGCATCACCACCGGTTTCACCCAACCGTTTTACAGAGGCAAAACATTCACAAAGTACAGCGCCACCTTGTGGTCACCGGCTGCATGATGCTGTTCAGATACTCCTCATCTTACGACCACGGTTGAAACTAGCATTTCCGTTGCTGAGCGTAGCAGCAGTTCAGTGAGTTGCACTTGATTTTACGATCTTTTTCCCACGGTTGTTCAGCAACCCGCTGCAGTCGTTAAACGAATCGTGAGGTGGTTAAGCAAATTGAGCTTCTCCCATTGACTTGACTTATTGGAAGCCGGCGGGAGGTCCCAAATGGTGATCACGTGACCCCAGGACGCTGCAACCATTGTAAACACATGCCAGTTGCCAAGTGCCCGCATTTGAATCACCTGACTGATTATGGATGCTGTTGCAGTCATAAGTGCGTGGACTGGCCATAAGTTACTTTTTTCAGGGCCGTTGTAACTCTGAACAGTCGCTAAGCAAATGGTTGTAAGTCAAGGACTACCTGTAGTTCCCTTTCTTTGGCCCAGACTGATCTGTCTGTACAGGACATGAAGAAACCTGCCATTATTTCATTCATGACTTGAGATACTTCAGCGGTTCGAACATTGCGCTGACATATGGCCGTTCTGCGATTTTTTCCCCCTCCCCGCCCCAATCAGTCTCCTCCTCTATGATGCATCTGGAGTAAAAGGTGAATGTTATTGCCGAGACGTGGGGCCCATTTTCGAAGCCTTGGACAAAACGTGGGTACGGAACTCATCGGAAATTAAGGTTCAGCTTCACTCGTCCCCACTGCATGCGGCTGCATTTATTTGCCGCGCCTTTACCGGGGTGATTTTTCAAGAATATTTGGTCCCGACGCGTGGCGCAGCTCTGCCTCTCTTCTCCGCAGTCGTGGGAGTTAGGCGCCCTCCTGACGGGACACGTGCCTCCAAGCGAAAGGAGAACAACTAGCGCGGGGGGGGGAGGCCTGCTTGTGAATCGGCACCCCGTCCTTTTCCCTCTCCCCCATTTCTCAGGGGCCTCCGTCCATCGCGGCTCCAGCAATTGGCAAGCGCCGCTGTTCCAACGATAACATAGCGCACCCGGATTCCCGAGAGGTCACCGAACCGGCAGGCAACCCACAACGTCACTGTCGTCCTCCAATAGTGGCTTGTCCAAGAGTTGACCGGTTTTGGGAGATGACGGGCTGGCCCAAGCTGTGCTACGGCCCAGAACGCCAAGGGGTTGCCGGGAGGAAAGGGAGGCACAGCTGGCCGAAGCATCCTCGTCCTCCTCCGCAGTGGCGCCAAAGGCTTGCTGCAGAACCGCGTTAGGAGTGCGCGTCGTAAGCATCGCCATTTCTTGGAGACAAGCCGCTTTGCGTGGCGCCAGCTTTGCAGCCACGAAGGTTGGCCGTATCGTGGGCAGAAGGAGAAGCCTTGAGGAACAGGGAAAAGAGTGGCGGCCAAAACCTGAGAAAGCTGCTCGGGCAAGACCCTCCCCTCTTGACGATAAAAGGAGGGAGGGGGAGGGCGCGCATTCCGACCTGCAAGATCTGTTTCTGCAACCTTACAACGAAAGCTACCTTAGCTTACGTGTTTTGGGTTACGCCTTGACCTCTTTTGGGGGGTTTCCAGGCTCCGTCTTCCTTGGAGGAGTCACAGAACATCAGGTGGGCTCAGCAAGCCTTGGAAATTCTCACGAAGGTGGCCTCGGTCAGACAGGAGGCGGCGGCCAAGCCGTGGTTCTTTCTCACAATGGGAACTCTCAGCAAGCCATCCCGTAGCTTAGCCACGGCTCTTTGCGCAACGCAGCACCATCCCCATTCCTACCTTGCCAGAAAGCAAAAATGCGTCTGAACCTGTAACGTCGCGAGTTTCACACAAGGCAACCCAGGATTAACCCCCCAAAGTCAACAGGGATTGTAAAAAGGTGGGGAACTCTGGAAGCTGAAGTTTCCTTTGCAAAGAGGAAGCGAAAGGAACAGCAGGAACCCTTGACAGAAAACCTGCCCTGCGCTTCACATCGCAGCCCTTCCGCACGGCTTTTTGTTGGGTTTTTTGTCTTTGCCCTCCTGAGAGCTCGAGGAAACCAGATCTTCAAAACATCCACCGTGATTTTCCTCCCCAAAATCAGAAACAGATGAGAGATGGTATCTTTAAAGGAAAAGCCATTTGCCTGTATCTCTGTAGGGTGATAAGAGAGGATGCATTGGCTCAGTCAGCTTCCATGTCGCTGGCCAGCCTCTCAAGCTGCTTTTCCCCCCGGGGTGGGGTGCACGCGCACGCACACACTGTCAATCATGCGCGCCTCTTAAACCAGATTGCAACAAGGCGCGCTCCCGTATTATGTCACCCTGCGCACTGACTCCCGTCTGCAGACCTGGCCACGAATCTTGAGGTTGCCGTTCCTCTTTCAACAGCCACGCTGCTTTTTTGGCCTTCTCGCCGGCCACCCAACGACTCCCACCTTTTCCCAGAACTGTGGTGAGCCCAGCGGTCCCTGGGCAGCGAGGAAAAATAAATGTGATTTGAAACGCAGAAGCGTCCGGCTTCGCCGCGGGTGAGCCCAGGGAACCAAACCTCCCAGTCCGCTTTCCGCTGTCTTTCGCCTCTCAATGGCACCGATTCAGCGGCTGCCGATGGTGCGTGACCGCTGCACATCTGGACGGATGGTTAAAGCAACAGCTGGCAGCACGGGTGACCTGAGCCACCAGAGTAAATAGACAGGGTTCCATGCGCTGGGAACCCCGATTCAATAAACACAGACATTTCAAAAAACAGAGTGGGGTCATTTGGCAAAGGAATGGCCCTTAGTTCTGTTTGCCCAGTTTTTCTGGCTTCCTGAGCAAAAGCAAACCACTTTGGGGTCACCGCCAAGGGAAGGACGCCGAGGGGTCTTCAAAGTCGCCGAGAGGGGGGTCTGACTTGAAGGCGACTTTTTTTTTTTTACTGTTTTCCTTCCAAAGAGAATGGAGGTGGGTGAACATTTGGATGGGAAGGGGTCCAAGCTGGAATCCAGTTTTCACAGGCTGGCAAACCCATTTTCCATTCAGATGGCCTTTTGGACTTATTTCTAAAATCCATCCATCCATCCATCTTCTGCCTTTCTGGCCAGAGAACCTCACGAGTTAATTAGGTCGTGAGTAACACAGTTAATTTCTTTGGAGAATGAGTACATCAACCTTCCTACCGCTTTCCCCCAATTGCAGGGACACTAGGAAAAAGTGCTGGAGAAGAACGCAGCAGCTGGAACTCGACCCGGACATTGTGCCTGTGGATGAGGGTGCCGTTCGGCATTCCAGCGAGCCGATCTCTATTTGGGTGCCCCGGGAGACGCTTGGCACAGCATCTGAACGCTGAAATGCCGTGATGGACGGATGTTTGGCCCAAAGTCCCGGTGCACCTTGATTTAATCTTTAGGCCCTTGAAATATTTTGGAACGGCTCCCAGATTCTCAGTGAGAAGGAACCGGGAACAGAACAGGAGAAAACATAAGCGCAGCGGGAAACGAAAGCGAGGTGAATGCGTGCAGTGAGTGATTGCAGATGTCGCAAGTCATCAGTCCGGAGCAGGCCCCCCCCTCCGATCCCTGGGCCCGCTAGTCTGGGTGGGATGTCAGCTTTGCGAAGCCACTGGTGTCCGGTGGGTGCCGGAAGGAGCTCCCTCCTCGCCGTGAAGCGACTGGATCGCCTCGAGGAAGGATGGAGCAGAGCGGCTGCGGCAAAGAGGCTGCTCCTTCAAGCGTGAAGCGGGGTTCGGCTGCTCCTTCCGCAAGTAGGACCATAGGAAACCTCTTGGAGGAGGAGGAGGAGGGAAGGGGAGGAGAAGAAGAAAAAGGTGGTGGAGGGAAGGGGGAGAAGAATGGAGGAGGAGGAGTAGAAGAAGGTGGACAAGAAAGGAAGAGGAGGAGGAGGAACAAATGGAGCATCCACTGATTCCTGGGAAAAGCTGGGGTCGGCCGGGCTCCACCAGAAACCCGTATCGAAAGCTCATGGAAGCCAAGACAAATAGTGGCTTATTTCCAGGCCGCCGAGAGTGGCTCTGGCAGCAGGCCAGGGCCTCTTCGCAGCCTCTGGAGCTGCACCTCAAGGCGAAGCCCGGCCACGGAAGACCCCGCTGCGGTGTGGAAGATGGTGCCGGCCCCGGGACGCACCTCGGCATCTTTTTCAGGAGTGGCGGCATCGCTGGAGGCCACTGGCTTCCTCTGGGCACTCCAGCCAGGGGCTTCTTCCAGGGAGACCCCCATCACCCCTCCGTGGTTCTGGGGGCCTGGTGGGAACCAAGCAGCCAGGGCGAATGGAACCACGATTGGTGTGGTTCTTCGGGCTGTCCCGCTTTCCGTCCGTGGCTGAGGCACAGCAGCACAAGCCGCGCAAGAACCGAGCAGTGAATGGTACCCACCAGTAGCCGTTAATGCTGCAAACCACCACAGCTGCCTGGGGGGACTTTTCGGTGGACCTGGCCTGCCAGGCTGAGCTCTTTCTGAACTTCACCAAGTTGCATTAATTCGTGCTAGGCCAACAGTCAAGGGACTGCCAAGAAGACAACCGCCCAGCAAGGCCAGCCACTCATATATAAACAGAGCAAGCCCCAGCCCCTTCTAGCACTGGGGCCGTCACCTAGTTGGGTCATGAAACGTCTGCAAGGAAACAGCCAAGCTCAGGGAGCACCGAGGATGCTGTAGCAAGCAGGCAAGCTTGCTCGTTGGGGCCTGCGATAACGTCGGTGCAGCTTTAGGGTGCCAAACAGACACCCGGGTTGGTTACGAAGTCTGGTTCTCATGCTGGCATCATTATCCCACGGTTTTTTTCTTGTGAGAATCGGCATCTGGCGGAGGCTGCAGGCAAGTACGGGCCTAGCAGGAGAAAATGGAAGGTCATCAGAGGTCTAGGAGAAAAATGAGAGCATCTCTCCTGACGAAGCCATGCACAGCAGTGGCCGGGTTCAAAAGCAGCCTGTTCTTTAACTCTGAATATTATTTTGGACCTCAGCCGGAGGAAGCGGGCAGGGCTGGCAAATATAACACGGCTGGACCACCCCAGGCTACAGCAACACCTCTTTCAGGTGGCCTCAATGAAGTTCTTGTCTGCACGACAATTTCCGCCCAGCAGAGCTTCCATCGCC
>JANHZU010005378.1:164099-176363 GCA_032468055.1 Acrochordus granulatus | reverse complement strand
TTCTCTAGATGAAGCATTCTCTTTATAGGAGAAGGGTGAAGTATATAAATTTCCAGAAAGTTAGAAGATGGTGTTAAAAAGGACATTTCTTGCAGAATTGTGCAATTCTGGCTTTGAACCCGTAAGTAAACGAGTATTCAAGTATTGGTAATGCCGGTGAACTTTGTACTACCTTTAAGCTGATTTTATAATATTTAATTGCATTAAGCCAGATGGTGTCACTACTTGTTTGTCTGAGGCAACTAATATTTCAGTGAGTAATTAACAAAAAGCGCATCCATCCACATTCATCTATACTTGTGGGTAGCATGTGATATTTATTGTCCAGGAATATTAAACATCAAGCACATGTATTTTAGGCCTGTTGTTTGGATTTTATTAATTAGAACAGTGGCTGTGGCTTTGATTGCAGACAGTTGCAGTGTGTCAGTAAAAGAGAAATGTTTGTGGAATGCTGAAAGCTCAACTTGGATGTCTTTGCAGTTTCAGAGGTTTGGTCTTTTACTGCAATGCACAGCCACCAACATGTCTCATCTTTCCAAGAGTCAGGCCTGGAAAACAATTGTGTGTTACTGTCTGTTCCATGAGCCATGGTTGGGTGATTATTCTGGAGATCTGGGTGGGGCCGAGCAAGGCAGCTAGCAGCATGCAGACTTCTGGCCACTTCCCTGTTTCTGCTTAACTGAACTTGTTGATTCACTTGTACAAATGGGGATAATCAAAGAATCTCAAAAAGGGGCTTCCTTTTCTCACTGGGCAATTTTATTTGTGATACGTCTTCTTTAAAAAATGCAGTCCTCGCCTTGTATTGATGAAAATCTCATTTTTTGATCAGTAAGCTGAATGGTTGATTTTTAAATACAGTGCTTTATAAAAGAGAGGAACAGAGAAATAGGATGAATGGACCAAATGATGTCTCCCTGGAGAATTGCTTGATTCTGCCGAACAGCTGAATTTGGCATTTGCCAAAATCTTGTCTGCACTATGCTATAAGTTAGTGGCAAGTTGCCATATGGTGTGAGAGCAGCAGATTGTCTGCCAGTTTGTGAGTCATGGTATAGAATAGGTACGGTTTATCTGCAGGCAGAGGAAAGGGAAAGGTGTGCTGGGTTAGGGGGCATTTTGGCCTGAATCCAGCTGGGTCTTCCCATCTTAGGAAGAGAGAAACAAATATTTAAAAATGTCACTTACATGGATACATTTTCTTCCAATGGCCTGGCCATGGTCTTTTTTGCAACTTATTTTGGGGAGACTCAATAGCTTTTGACAAGAGCATCTAGAATCTTTTCTCATAATGGTATCAGCCAAATGCTTGGGGTCCTCCAGAAAGCTATACTAGCTATTAAATCTGGACTCCTAACACCAACCAGTTTGGAGGGCATCAAGTTGATGTTTTCACTTCTTTCATCCAGTCAGGCAAGCTGGCTGTAAAGGACTTGAAAGCCTGATCGACACAAGGCTGGTGTGTGAAAAATGCTTCAACGGCGCCTTTTAAAAATACTGTGAATTCTGGCCTCTCTTTAGCCAGATCCCAGTCTGGTTGATTGGAGAAAACTTGTGTAGGCTTTTGGATGCATGAGGTTGCTGCTTGGTTGTTTATAAATAACAGGCTCAGAAGCAAATAGTTTGCTTACAAACTAGCTTGTGTTGCCATGTCATAATTGTTCATCACTGTGCTTTTTGGAATCCATTTCAGGGGGACACAATTCACAAGGGCTCCCTGTAGCTCAAAACACCCATTTTTCTGATGGCAAACTGGCAAGGCTAGAAGAAGCCCAGTGCTTTTCCCTTACAGCATCCCGCAGTGCAAACTAGATGACAGACGGAGCTTTCCATGTTATTGTAAAACTGCCCTATCAAATCACTTAGGAGAAAGTAGTAAATTATAAGCCTTGGAAAACACAAGCACCTCTTAACTGAGTGTCAGCCAAAAATGGTTTTGTTTGTTCCAAAGAGATTTAAAGAGTTTGCTTTCTTTCTCTGAGCTGTCTTTGCAGTCAAACCATCACCCTTCTCTACTCTGCAAAGCACTCACTTACTGTAAATTGCATCTTCATTCATGGTAAGGACTGCGATAGGCTACAGATATTTTCAAACATTCAGCTAGCTGCTCACAGGCTTGGGAGTTGTGAGAGAGTGTCAAGTTGCTGCATCCTAAAGCTTGTAGTCTAAAACATCTGAAGTTACAATTTCAAGAGTCGTTGTGTTGATGGATGTGGACAGAGAGACTCCTTGCTGATGATGGTAATTATTTGGTACTGCTCATCAAATTATCTTCATTATTATTAATAAAAAATGAGCACCCCCAAATTGGGAGTGCGTCAAACTAAGTAGAACATCCTGCCTTAACAAGGAAAGTCTGGATGCAGCTTTTCCCCTCGTTATGGGTCATTCCTCCCATTTTGTGTGCAACTGTGTCAGATTTCCAGAAAGTGATTGAAAAAGCAGGAAAAGCAGTGAGATCAACTCATCCTTTGAGCCGGTTGGTCCTGCAATCTCCTCTTAATTGCTCTTCTTTTGCTGCTCCATCATTGACTTGTCACAGGGAGTAAAAATAACTCTGCAGAGACATTAAGGCCTGAGAGATTCATAGGTTGGTTGGAGGGGAACCAGAGCAGTCTGTCTGGAAATTTGGGATGGGAGAGCATGCGGGTGTGATGAAACAAACCATCGCATTTTAAAAGGGGACAGTCAGCTTCAGCGTTTATTTATTACTGCCTTTGAAAAGAGCCAGGACGCCCAGGCTTTCTTAGCATCATGTGTCTGTCTGTCTGGATGCTGGCCAACTGGCTTCATCAATGACCTTAACTTGGTTACTGAATGTAATCCATTTCTCTGGATCTGCACAATTCATTGAACCATCATGAACAATTGGGATGTGTTGGGCGAATAAATCAGCTAAGCTGTAAAAGAACAACACAAATTAACATTAGCCAAACTTGGTATGTTGTGCATTGCCTCTTCTAAGTCTTTGTGTGAACACAGTGACAGTTGTGCTAGATCTTCCCCCTTGTACTTCTTGGAACAGCCCAACTAACCTTCTTGGCTTTAAGAGCCTGTTTGTCTTTCTCCTGTCTTTCAGGGATAATGTTTTTTCAAAATAATCCTTTAAACCAGGTCTGCTGAAGCCTTTGTTTTGTGCAGAAATCTGACTTGGCCCTTCCTAGAAGTGGCATTTTGAAAACTTAATAAATTGAGGATGCATTTTAGTGGAAAAGTTGCACTGTACATTTTTGTCAGTATGTATTCTGCGGGTCTAATTTAAAGTATCCCATAGGTAGTGCTCTCCAGAAGTAAAATGCTTACAATTTTCAGTTGGAATTCAACTCAGCAAGGACAAATCCTGGTATGATTTTGCTAGTAAAAAGAAATTGGTTGCTATTGCCTTTTGGGGGCTGTTTTTTCAACTTCCAATCCACTCAACACTCTGCTATTCCAAGATGTCTCCAATCCATTCCAGCTACTAACCACAGTCAACCAAGGTTAGCTAGGAGTTTCCAGCTAGTTAGGACCTCCATTGCAGTGGACAATCACTTGCAAAAGCCCAGCATGTGAGCTGAAAATCACACACTGGGCTCTTGCAAGTCAAACCTTATTGCAGCAGCTACATCCTGACTTCAACCCTTGTTATTTGTGTTTTCCCTACTAGTGTGTAAGTTTATTGGTTCCTTTTATGACTATGCCTCCTGCAACTGAGATTGTTCTTTCATCCTTGGCAATTGAGCTAATTAGAGAGGGACAGATAATGGCAATTATTAGATGGCAAGCAAAACAACATCAACTGTTTTCCATGCTGCAGGGTATATCAGTGTTTCTCAATCTCGGCCACTTGAAGATGCAGGCTGGGGCATTCTGGGAGTTGAAGCCCAGACATCTTCAGGTGGCCAAGGCTGAGAAATACTACCCTAGATTCATCAGACAGAGGGTTTAGAATTCACTTTCTTTGCTACTGCCTGCCTTCTAGAGCTGGGTGGAAAACTTACTAGCCACCAAATAATGTAGAACTATATTTACTAGCATTTTTGATACTGGCCAGGCTGGGAAACCAGTATTCTCTGAAGGCATGGGTTCTAGAGTATTTCTGGGAAACTTTGGGGATACGCCATTTAGCTTGTATGAGCTTGGGCTTGTCAACGTAGGTGAATCTCTTCCATTTTTGTTCATATCTTGTCTTGTGGGGTCTCATCTAACCACCATGTTTCGACAACTTACTGTGATTTATGATTAAGAAAGGCAGGAAATGGCTTCCAAGATGGTGGTCATAAATTCCTGAACTGGCCTGGAGGAACATCAAGAAGACATGGTTTGTGATGGATCCTTCCATATTTGGGAGAGAGGAAGCAATGGGACCCACTGATTACCTGATCATCATAGCCAAGAGGAGTGAGTGAGGATGATAGGAACTTGTAATCCAGTTGGGAAAGGTTACTACAGCTGCTGACTTGGTGGCATCAATCAGGTTAGACTTGTAGAGGCTGTGAGTTCATGATTTCTTCAGCACCTGATAAATTCATAATTCAGCTAAGCAGGGAAAAGATGTACTTTGTCTATTCAGAGGTGCTGTCATCACATCCCTTGACTTGGTACTTTATAATATTCCTTTGCAGAGTATTAATATATTTGAAGAGCAATCCAAATTTGCTTTGTTCCAGTGGGGAATGACTGAGCATTTTGGAAGCTCTCAAATAAGGCTTCTCGGCTGATAAGTCCTGCAAAACTGGATTTGCTGGCATCTTCTGTGTGGTTTTGATCCAAGTTTTAGTGAGGCAAAGAATCCATTAAGCCATGGGATACTAGTCCTGCCTGTATCTTCATAGAAAGAAGACTGTGAGTGTAAAGGCTGGTGTTAGCAGGGGTGAAATAATTTCAGATTCAGATACTCGATTGGCCAAGCATGGTTAGACACATAAGGAAATTTGTCTCCAGTTCAGCAGCTCTTGGTGTACTTGTTGGGTTTCTGACAAATCAGCCATTGTGACCCCAAAATATGATCACCAAGAAAGAGCAAGGAGGGCTTTACAAGTCTAACCTAACTCAGAGGGTTCAAGGACTGAGCCACACTTCTCTCCAATTTGTTGCAAAACTCTTAATAAGCACATTTGGAGGACAGTTTTCGAACCCATGGTTGATGTGTAGAGTTGGTCCAGTCCTATTCCAGGGGCAATTCATGGGGGGCAGGCAATAAATTTTAAAGACTTTGGTTCTCTGCAAGCTCTTTTTATTTAAGAAAAAACTACAGGAATAACCTTGGACTCTCCCAAGCTCCCCAAGTTGGCCTCAGCTGGAGAGAGCTGAAGTAGAAAGCATTGACCTACATTAAATGGAATAAGATTAATTAGTTAACTGTATGCAGGAGCAGAGATTGAGGGCTGCATAGCAGCAGATCCTGGAAATGTTGCAGAGATAATGGATGAAATCATTGGTGTGCCATGGAGCATCTTTTATATTTCACAGAGAATCTAAAATTAAGATCATATGACTTGCATAAAGCAGATTCTCTTCCCTTCCCTCTAGCTACAAAGCCATCCTTGCCTCGGATGGGCGAATCACATCATGCCCTGCTTTTATCAGATTTTATTTTGAGGGGGGGAATTTCAGTAAAGTGAATGGGGGACTGGATTCACTTAACGACCACATTATTCAGTTAACAACTGCAGCAATTCGCTTAACAACTGTGGCAAAAAAAGATCATAAAATCAGCCATGACCTACCTAACCATTGCCTTGATTAGTAATGGAAATTCTGGTCCCAGTTGTGGTCGCAAGTTGAGGAACACCTGTACTTGGTTTCAGCCTGTCCTCTTGATGGAAGTCTCTTTCATCTTGATTGAAAGAGCTCAAAGTATTGGGAGTATTATGCTTTAGCAACACTCCAAACTAACCCAATTGCCTCCAGTCTCTGTTGTGTGAAAGGTCGGATTGTAGTTGGTTGATTTGAGAACGCCACCAGTCTGATTTTGACTGAGTTATCCAGGTATCAAAGCTGGCTATGGAGGTAGCTTGGTGTTTCCTCAGTGGCCATGGTTCCTCCATCTTGCATTGCTCTCTCAAGGATATTACCAGGAAGTCACTGGAACTATAAAATCCCCTTCCTGATGATGATGTGATGTTGATATCAGACAATCTGGAGATTATTCAAAAAAGACTTCAGCTCCAGAACCTCCTTGCAGGTGTTGGGAATTCCTTCAAGACAGGTATTATTGGCCTAGTGAATGCTGGTTTGGCCTTCTGAAGATGAGGGGATTAGCTCCAAGTGTTCTTGGGCAGCTGATTCCCTCTTTGAACCCCACTACAAAGTTTCTGTGGTGCTAATTCCATAACTGCGTTAACTGAAGAGCACCAGGTGGTGTTTTCTCCCTCCCTCCCTCCTCCCACACCATTATGACCACACAATTTTTCAAGCAGATGGAGAGTTCTACAAGTGGCAGGTTCCAGCTGAAAATATCATTGATGGTAAAGACTGGGAGAACTTTCCCCCATTTCCAACTTTCTGGCTGTCTGTGGACCCTGACAGGTGGCTGATGTGGCCTTCCCTAGCCAGAGTCCTCTTCGTAGGGTTGTGCTGATCATCTCCCCTTTGCTTAGTTTTGATCTCTTCTTGCCACGTGAAGCGCAAGCAAATCCTTCCATTGAGTCTCAAGGTGCACTCCTTCCTTCCTTCCCTCCCTCCCTTTCTTCCCTCCCAGATTTACTGGATGCCAGGATGGCAGCACTGAACCTGGAGAACCAGCTGCACAGTGCCCAGAAAAACCTGCTTTTTCTCCAGAGGCAGCATGCCGATACCCTCAAGGGCTTGCACACTGAGATCCGCCGTCTGCAGCAACACTGTACAGGTACCAAAGGAAAGCTGTCTTCCTCCTTTCTCCAACAGCTTTGCTTAGGACAGTGTTTTGCCATCTTAGCAACTTTAAGATGTATGGACTTCAATTCCCAGAATTCCCCAGCCAGCAGCTTCCTTCCCTGTTTTCCTGCAGCATTCGTTTCCTCTACAGATTTTTTCCAGATGGATTTGGTGAACCTTCTGGTAGGAGGCTATGGAGAGATGCTTCCATTGATTTAAATCTAGCTGGAGAGCTGTTCCCTCTAATGACGGAGATACTGTGAAAAGTCCCTTGAAAGGGCTCTGAAAGTCTCCCCGTGCTGATATTTTAGTACCTGCGAGATAAAGTTACCTTTTCAGACAACTGGGCTGATAACGTATACTTTTTTTATTCTTTTGCTTGACTGGTATATCCACATTTGAGGGGGAGGGAGCATCTAATTGCCAGCTGCTAGCATTTTCAGAAAAGTGGATAAAAGTCTCATATAAATAAAGTAGGTTTCCTAGCGCTGAGATCTGTCACTTAACTCTGCAACTCGGTTCAGAAAGCACTGTTTACTTTCTGCAAAGGCCCTATATTTTGTGAGTTTTAATTTTATGGGTTGGCCATTTTCCCGAGGAAGATTCAATCGAGAGCAAGTTTCTGCAATGTTTTAACTCTGTATATTTTTCAGATCTGACGTATGAGTTGACTCTCAAAAGTTCAGACTTGACAGGTAAGGAATTTGAATTATTCATGTGTACTCTTTTCTCCTCGACTTTATGATATTCTTCAAAAATTGTGAAAAGTGCATTTTCATTGCTGGGTTTTTATTAGATGTTGGAGTCTGAATCAGCAGTCCATTATTTTCTCTGCATTTCCTGGTTGGCAATTTTTTATTAGAAGAAAAGCAATATATGACCATCCCATTGGCCTGCAATGATTTTCCAAGCAACCAACATGGGAAATATTTCTAGCTTCTTGATTCAGGTCTTAACTACCATTTTGAACATCTCAAAATAAGTCCCTTTTCTCCTCCCCCTCTTTCAGAAAATGGGATCTCCAGGAGTGAAGAGCTCAAAAGAAAATGCGAAGAACTCGAGGCCCAGCTTAAAGCGAAGGAAATGGAAAACAATGAATTATTAAAAGAGTTAGAGCAAAAGAACGCCATGATCATGGTGCTTGAGAACAGCATCAAGGAGCGAGAAAAGAAGTATTTGGAAGAGTTAAAAACGAAAAGCCATAAATTAAATATGCTGTCGAGTGAACTGGAGCAGCGGGCTAGCACGATTGCCTACCTAACCTCCCAGCTGCATGCAACAAAGAAAAAACTCATGAGTTCTAGCGGGACGTCGGACAGTTCTCCGTCTGGGAGTCCTGTGCTCTCCGGCTACAAACCTGCTCCTCCCAAAGAGAAGCTCCCAGAAACTCCACGGCGCAGGATGAAGAAGAGTCTTTCCACTCCGCTCAACCCTGAATTCGAGGAGGCCTACCGATTAGGCTCAGATAGCCGTAAGTTGCTGCTGCGGGAGCCCCTCGATGCCATGCCTGACCCCACGCCTTTTTTACTGGCTCGGGAATCTGCCGAGATCCACCTTCTGAAAGAGAGGCCTTTAGTCATCCCCCCCATCCCATCCGAACGCACTTTGGCCGAGCCCCACAGCCCAGCTCGGGAGAGGCAGCACAAGACCCACGTGGGGGTGGCCCACCGCATCCATCACGTCCCTCATCCCCAGGCCCAGCCCGAGGTGGAGACGCTGGCCGTGGACCAGGTGAACGGAAGCAAAGTGGTTCGAAAGCATTCAGGGACAGATCGGACTGTTTGAACCCGGTGCTTGGAGGGGACTCTCAGCATGGTAGTCACCAGAAGGTCGGTGGCACCTTCCTCCCCTCTTCTGAGTGCCCCCTTGCATGCCAAAATCTTTCCAGAACTAGAGTAACCTCCTCCTTCCCTGTTCCTATTGCAGAGTATCTACCTAATGAAACGCTGTAGCCAAACTCAGGTGTGTCTGCCTGAATGCTTGCTTCCAATGCTCCTTCATTTATTCGGGGCACACTGATGGGTGCACGCCCAAGGCTACTATCGGTTATGAATCCATAGTCATAATGAAATCTGCTGGCTCACAATAGCCCTGCTGCACTGTGTATTGGCTCTTATCAGTAAAGCCTTCCCTGTCTCTCTGTCACTTTGCACAGTCGTGATAAATTCTTATTTCGAGGGGTGGGGCAGCTTGGATCCCCATACAGGTGCCGGGGGTAGGAAGGAAGACCAGTCGAAGGAGCCACCCCTCCTGCCTTTCCAGCACGTGGTCCTGATCACCGTGTTCTATTTTCTGTTACTGTTTTTATCTAGACCTACTAAAATCCCAACAAACTTTATTTTTTAATCCTGGCTGAGCTTGTTTGTGTCCTTTGTTGAGCGTGTGGAGGAGACTTGGGGGAGAGTGAAAGGGGCTGAAAGGAAGAGTAAAAGCCCACTGTTGGGCCAAGGCAGAGTGGGGTGATGGTGGGGGTTCTCTAATGGAGATGGGGACTTGAACCAACTAGACATAGTTGGATAACAAGGGTCTTCTTAGACCAGCCCTGACCCCTTGGCCTGTGTGCTTGCACCACAGCATGTAATCACTACCTATTGGGAGGAATCTTTTGTTTTGGTTGGAGGAGTGCAGAGGAGTTGAGCAGTTAAACTGAATCTCTGAAATTCCAAGTCCAGAAGTGTGAAAAAGATATCTGTTGGTCTTGCACACACACACAAACACTCCCACAGGGAAGGATCTCCAATTCCAGAATGGTATAACTGCTTCTAGACAATTCCTCATTACCGTGGTGGATTCCTTGCATGACAAATTTGAGGGCTCCATCTTAAAATCCTTCTCTGAAAATTAATTCACTTTCAGTGGAACCAAAGCAGCTGCTCTCATCCGAATTTGCTGTCCAAAGAAAGTGGCAGATGCACCTTGGAGCCTAAGTGATGCCTTAGTGCTCTAGCCAATCCCTTCTTGAAACCCAGGGCTAGCCTCCTTGCCGTGAAGTCCTGAAAGGGTCCAGATACTCTCTTGTTGATAGGATTTAAGTCCAGAGTCTCCCAGACCACAATCTGGGAGTTCAGAAAGATTGGTCTTATACCGCTTTCCAAGATAAGCTTAAAATATTCCTTTTGTGGTAGATTTTTTAAAAATGTTTGGTCAGTGTTTCTCAACCATGGTAACTTTAAGACCTGTGAGCTTCAACTCCCAGAATCCCCCATCCAACCAGAAAAAATTCTGGGAGTTGAAATCCACGGGTCTTAAAAGTTGTCAAGGCTAAGATTTAGTTTTGGTAGACATTAAAACTGCCTTGAAGAATTAAAAAAGGCATATACTTTGAATGTGATGCTATTTTAAAATTCACAGCATTCACCATCATCAATTTAGAAATCTTTACTTCTTTTGGAGTCGAATATTACTGCCAAGTGTCTGTTCCAAGAATTTGCGAGGAATGTTCTGTGAAATTAAAAAATGCTTAACCTTTCTTACAGATTAAGGAGACAATCTTAGTTGTGTGATTTCACCAGACATCGCACAAGTAAGATTATCTCTTTAAGCTGCAGAACTGTAAGAAAGGTTAAATGCATTTCTTAATTTCACAGAACATTTCTTAAATTCCTTATATTGCATGAGCAAATAAATCCATTTTCAATGTGGACAAACAAGTTAATCTGCTGTAGCAGAACCAATGGCATTTTATGGAACTGTACCAAGTTATATATTTATCTAGGGATGATATAAATACTTTATCTTTTCAGGGTACCACTTTAGCTTTAAACAAAAAACTATTTTTTTACATTAAGCACACTGCAAAATTATTTTTATTTACTTATATTTCAATATATAAATATTTGTTTTTTAAAAAACAACTGCAAATTGAAAATTAAATCTACAAGAGATACCTTTGGAATCAGAAAGCCTCCAGTGGCCAGAGCAAGGAAAGATGGGTTTTTCAACCATTTTTCTTCTTCCCTCTTCCAAAAAAATTTGTAACTGAACTTCTTTTGATGCTTAATCAGAATTTAAGGTGAGGCAAACACCTTGGAGGACCCAATGAGAAATATGCCTTGTGGTAAAAAGATCAGCTTCAAAGACCAACCCAACACCCATAGCATTCCTCCTCATGGATGTTGTGTAAACTGGAGTTCGGAAAGTGTTCTAAAAAACAAAACCATCACAATTTCCTCGGAAATGGCCTCACTGCCCATAAAAAAAATTAAAACCTGTCTGTCCTGCTGCCAGTCTCTGATAAAACTGGTTAAATATTTGGCTTTTCTTCTAACCGAGCAGAAGGCTGGCAGGGGGACAAAAGAAACCCACATATTTGATGAGCACAATGTGATCAAATGCATTTAAGAATTATAATTTATATATATATTAAATTTATATCCCAGCCATCTCACTGTTAAAAATAACTCTGGGCAGCTTACCAAATGATAAAATGATAAAACAATTAAAATGTTTCAAGAAAGCTAAAAACCAAGAGGATTGGTGGTGACACATGAGTGGGAATATAATAATATTCCAAAGATATTTTTTTTAAATATTCTTAGTCTGGGGAAGAGTAATATAAAACATGGAAGGAAGGCCATATTCCAGGTGTAGAAGGCCAACAGATATCTGTGCTAGTACTAGCTGATCACTAGCACTGATGATGTTCCCTTATTGGGTAATGAAATGTCTGCAAGAAAACTATCAAGCTCAGAGAGCACCAAGGACTCCAAAACTGACATTCCACATTCCAGTCTTAAACCATGAACCCATCAGTGACGATATGGAAAGAGAAGGACATCCCTGTCTGGGAGAGAATATCCTGCCCTCCAACTTTGCATTCTGAACCCAAAATCCAACAGCTTGTGACTTCAGCTCGTACCTGCAGCTTGAGCCGATGGGCCTCGATGGGAATGATCTTCAGAATGGGCAAATCCACAATCAATACTTTGGGCTTGCTTCTAATGAGGCAGCCATTTTCAAGGTCCCAGTCAGCCCCCTCCAGGTACAGGCCAGAAACAAAACAACCTGGAAGAGAGTAGAGGGGAGAGCCAGTCCTGAGAGAGTCTCCTCAGCCACCTCGTATTTTAAAAACGCTGCCCCCTCCACACAAATACAGGACCAGAGAACACAGAGCAGTGGCCCGAAGTTGTGTAGAGCTGGGCAGCATACAAGCTTTAATAAATTATTATGATAGCAAGATTAGTAAAATTCATAAATTTCTCAATTAATTTGTATGATTGTGTTAATATATTCTATATGAGCCTAGAGGGGACAGGCTGCTGAAAGACCTTGTTCACACAAGACATAGTTGACACAACCTTCTCTTTCCTACCAACTAACTCATGAGTGACCCAAGAATGTGCCACGCAGAGGACTAGATATTTGGGTACATAGGTCATTTTTAGAATCCTCCCACTGGTAACGGGGCCAGTTTTGTTTGTTTGT
>JANHZU010005378.1:150179-163999 GCA_032468055.1 Acrochordus granulatus | reverse complement strand
CATCAGGAAATGTTTTTAACCACCCAGCCCCCAAAACTCAGTTGAACAAACTACTGAAATGGAGCCTATTTTTACTAGAACACTATTCAAAGCATGGAGCCCACTTGTCCTATGGCACAAAAAGTAATGGGCAGCACCTTCATCTACCAAGTCCAGTCCTGTTCATCAGCAGTTCTGCGAGCTTTCTGAATGCAGGCTCCATATTTCATATGGATATTCAGGAGAATATCTTACCAGGTCCTTGGGACATGCCTTACCTTGGCCTGGCCGTTCTGTGACCTCGTCTGCAGTCCGGTATTTGGTCACTTGGGTGTATAAGGTAGACCGATCAAGTGGCCATCCATTCCTCCTGCAGGTTGCTTGAACAAGGGCCGTGAGATAGGACTCGGGGATATGCAGTCCGGAAAGCCACATGACACTTGGTTCGCTTTCCTCAACCTAAGGAGAGCAAAGAAATCCATTTGGTCTTTTCCCAGAGTAAATAAGGGTATTCATAACTAAGCAAGTTGTCTGTGCTCAAGGGTGAGTCACAGAGTGGTATTCGTGTTGGGCTCCAAGGTGAGTCATCCCTGCAAGAGAAATTCTGGATTTTTGAAGTTGGGTGGCCAATAAATTTAAATAAATGAAAAATAAAAACCCTGGAGAAAATCAAAAATACAAAGGCACGGCAATAGAAATAGAACTACTGTGGGAAAAGAAAGCAAAGATAGTACCAATAATCTTAGGCACCTTGAATGCAATCCCAAAACAGCCGGAGCACCAGTTGAACTTCATTGGCATTGACAAAATCTCCACCAGTCAATTATAAAAGGCAGCATTACTCAGAACAGTTTTTATCCTGCGATGATCCCTTTCTCACCATCAAACAATATCTGTCTATCCCAGGTCTTTGGGAAAGACTTGATAGGTGGATAAAAATGCCAAATCCAATCAAAACATTTGTCTGACTCTGTGACCAACTAGAATAATAATTCTTCCTATCATTATTGGTAGCCCTTTTAGCTGATAATGCCAGCAAATGAACTGGGCATGCTCTGAAAAGGGGCCCTTTACCCCAAGGCACCTTTCCTCCTTAAGAAGGGCATTGGGAAGAGATCTTTTGGACTTACCCATGATGTGTATTGAAGAAACCTGTTTTTAAAATAAATCATCCAATTGCCAAGGGTTTTCAGCGTATCAGGAGCCAATTTCCTCCAGATGTTTGGGATCTGCCCATTAAAGAGAGCACGGGCCACTTCATCTAGTTCATTGCTCATGCCAACCTCCCCAGCCAAAGCCTGGGCAGAGGAAGCAAAGGATGGTTGGTACACTTTCCATTCAAGAAATCAAAAAAAAAAAAGGAGGAGGGGGAATGAGATTGGTGTGAAAGATGGTTCCTGCTTACTCTCTGCAGTTCAGCCAAAGATTTGGTCATCCGAACCATGAGTTTGTTAAATCTTTCCAATTCCTGGAGCAGCACTACCGTTGTTGGCGAAATGTCAATTCCCAAAATCTTCCTAATTTGATCAATATCAAAGACTTTGGGCATTTTATTCTCAATGTCCTTGGCAACCTGGCCAATATATTCATCTCGACTGATTCCAGCACTCAGTTCCCCTAAAATCAGGACAAAGACATCAGAAGGAGGCATGCCAAGAACTTCTTTGTTGGGTAATGAGCAAATGAAATGTTGCAAAGTGGGAAATATCCAGTGATTGGGGGTTTGTTAATAAGGATCTGTGGTTTAGTTCTGCTCTTAAGACAGAGAATATATCCTCCTCCTGTTTTCTGCTTTTAAAGGCATGCTCTTCCTTTGAAAGACTTGATCTTGAGTTGGCTTAAACTACCAGGAGATGTTCACCAAACCATTTAATATGGAGTATTTTTATATTCATAGAAATAGTTTAGTCAAAATGAGATTAAATGGAATTATTCCCACACTGTGTGCTTTCACACACTGCTACTGTCTTTAAGCACAGAAACTAGCCTCGGAAAAGTATTGGCAATGTTCAAATTAAAATCCCAGTTGTCAACTGGAATTAAAATCATTCTTCTACATTGTGTTTCTTACACATGCCAACTTTAAGATCTGTAGGCTTCAACTCCCAGAATTCTCTGCTGGCTGGGGAATTCTGGTAGTTGAAGTCCACACATTTTAAAATTATCAATTTGGGACGTTCTGCCTTCCCCAGAGCTACTTTGCTATTTTGTTCAATTCAGTTGAGCCTTTTGAGCACCGTACCTGTTTGAGGCTGAAGATCTAGGAGATGTGACCACATATCACGGGCTGCCTGGGTATAGTACCCAATTTCAGCATTTGGATGAAGACCAAATACCTCTGGGGTGTTGGCAAGCGGAAGGGACTCGATCTCTTCTGTGAAATGAAGAAGAAAAAAGAGGAGGAATGAAGAGGTAGAAACACCAGTCATTTCTGGAAAATGTATTTTTTCTCCACCTAAACATGTAATACTTGCCCTGACTGAACTTCAATATAGTATTATCTTTAAAAAAAACTTTGCACGCTTCTTTTAATGATACAAGCAAGGGACAGCAGTGAAAGAAAACAGAATCAGGGCCTAAAATATGGAAGTGCTAAAGATCTGAAGGTATAAACATGATTGTATCTGGAAGAGCACTGAGTTTATTTTTACTTATTTATTAAATTTATGTCCTGCCCACCTCTATATCAGAGCAACTCTGGGTTAAGGGTTGTTATATCTGTCCCCTGACAGATCGTTTTAAACGATCCTTAGGACATGATGTGCAGTATTTTAGACAAATGAACAACACACACACACAAAACCCACTAATAAATAAGATCTCACTGCCATGTGAAGGCAGCAGGACTGCAATTGTGCAGGTCCCATTGACATGAATGGAGTTGTGCTCAATGGGAGCATTCACTTGTAGGCAACTTGATATGCCATTAAAAACAAGTATCTGAACAGGAAAGAAGGCAGAAAACACTCAACTAGAGTGGATCTATTTAAGTTTTTATTTATTTGTACCCAGCCTTTATTATTTTTATGAGCAACTCAAGGCGGAAAACATATCCAACACATCATTCTCCTCCTGTTTTCCCCACAACAACCACCCTGTGAGATGGGTTGGGCTGGTCATCCAGTACTGGCTTTCATGTCTAAGGTGGGACTAGAACTTATGACCTCCTATTTTCTAGTCTGTTACCTCAACCACCAGTCCATACTAGCTTTCTTATGGAGGAAGCCATAAAGGATCTCAGAGACATGGTGAGAAAGTTGTTCCCTTACCAACATAATCATCCTTTGATGTCCCTTCGGGGATTTTGTAGTCAACCTCCTCATTGTGGAAAAAATGGAAGGGCTGGAAGGTATCAAAAATAAAATCTCCCAGATATTCATCCATGTAAATAGTAAGGATGCGCCTGTCGAAGCTGTCGATAGCTCGTCCACCGTACATCACCTGGAAATTGATGCCACAACAAGGCTGCCATCAGCATTTGAACTGAGCATTTTTCCTGTACTATTTTTTATTTATTTATCAAGTTTAGAAGCCATCCACCTCCCTCAGAGATGGCCTCTGAACAGTACACAGACAAAATATTAAAACATAAAAATTGTATATAAAATTTAAAAAGAAGATGGTTAAAATTCAATATTAAAAGTTAATTAAAAGGTAAGTTTCAGGGCACTAACCAGCCCCACAGTACTATCCGAATAATACTAAATCAATTACAGTGAGTCCTCGACTTATGACTTATAACTGGGAAGCCAGCAGGAAGTTGCAAGTCCCAGGCCCACAGGTAGGTAAGTGGCAGGGGAGAAGACTCTGCCCCCAATAGTCAGATGGTTTAATATTGGGCAGTTTCATGGGATCACTTTTGTTCTGTCATTTGGAGCAATAAATTTACCAATGATTTACTCACCTCGCCGATGAGATACTTCAGGCTTCCCCAGGGAATTTTGTCATCATTTTGCTGGAAAGCTTTTGTCAAGTATGTATTGAGAATCTCCATGCAAACCTGGTAGAATTGTGGGGAGAATGGGAGGAAAAATCCATGGATTAATTATTCAGAAGCTTACTTGATTTATCCTTCCCAGCTTCCGGCTCCTAAAATTGACAACAATTGGCAGTGCTCCTTCCTCAAAGCAAAATGGAAAACATCCAGTATCTATGAGCAGTCACTTACCCTTGGTTGTAGCAGATAGATATGGATTATATTGTGAATTGGCAGGAAAGAAATAAGCACAGATGTTCAAACAATTAGATATAGAAAATGTGAGTTCCTGCCTTTCACATGCAACGTCCTGAGGCCTCTCTTCTAAAAGACATTTGGTTATAAACAGGTCTTTAAAAATATTGGGGCTCTAGTCCCCATATCTTTTGGAGGTCCTCCTAAATCAAAAAGGATCTTGACCCTGCCCCTGAGGAACCAAAATGCCGATTACCTGGAAATCCGATTCATTGAAATCATAGGGCACGTTCCAACCAATCTTCCCAAATTTCCTCCTCTCCTGGACCACAGCATGGAAAAAAGCTAAGACGTAGACCAAAGCCTTGAAAGCTGGGTGTGAACATTGGTCAAGTGACTCATGGGAGATTTTGAAGAAGGTTGCTCTCATGTTGAGCTTCAACCCGTTGGGTGGCTCTGTAACAACCTAAGACAGGGGAGAAAAAGACTGCAATTTCTGATGGGCCAGACACAATTACTTTCCAATGCTCCTCTTCCTAAAGATCCTTTTTGATATTTAATTAGTCTTTTCTGCATGCCTGCTGTGCCCTTCTCTTACATCCCATGTTCCTCACCCGAAATTAAGCCCAGTGTTATTAATCAACACTGGGCTTAATTTTGGAATGTTGTTCTCTTGACAGATCACCCACCCCAATGGTCTGATTTATCATGGTCTGATTTTTTTTTTCAGTACAGGACAAATGGAGATGGCCACCAAAGTTTGGCCCCCAAGCTCCAGTGCCTTCTACACAGAAGACCAAAGTGTGAATGCATGAAAAGATCCATTCTGAATGTCACTTACCTTAAGAGATTTTTGAAGGATCCCAATCGGAAAACCTTTGGTAGGGTCAGTGGTCAACCACAGCCGGAAATCTGGATGAGGCTTTGTAATCCTTTCAAGGGCCTTTTCCAGGTCAATTAGCCACTTTACCAAAAGATGACAATTCTGCAACATGAGCCACTGTCCACGGGCCACTGCATTCTCCAGCAGCTGCAGGGCAACCTGGGGAAAGAACAAGACGGGAGCATGAATTATCTTCATAATTTAACCTGGAAGAGATCTTCAGCCAAAGGAGTGGAGATCCATGCAGAGATCTCCTTGAAAGAAGGGCAGTGGGAAGACATTGGACTCAATTGATGGACCTATAAGGGAGTGAAATCTAGTTGTCTACTATTATCTTCAACACTTACTGTGTTGATCCACTAGGTTGTTAAAGCAAGTGGCAGAGCCCACTGGGAAGAAATTTTCTAGCCACATTTATGGTCTTCTGCCCGGTTTTTGTAATTTAAACCTAAATTACCAGGTGAGAATTCAGTAACTGAGCAAGAAGAAACCAAAAGGATTTTTCAGGCTGACAGAAGCAAATAGGTACAACAACACTAAAACCAATGGAAATAATCCTTTCCCATATTAAATAGACAGATATTGGAGAAACAGAAATTCTCAGCTGCCCTTTCCTGAATGGCCACAAACACTCCACAAACACTAGATGTTGTAATTCAACATCTGGGGGATCCACAGATTCTCCACTGCTGTTGGAGAAGAGAGGGCTTCACACTACAAGCAAAGCCATTCACCAGAACTTTCTAACCATACCCACCTTTTCTTGCCCTTGGCCCATCGCCAGAAATTTCAGCCGGTTCCCTCCAAAGCCTATCCGATCAGCCAATTTCATAAGGTCACTGGCAGGGTCAGAGCCAGGACTCAGGATGAAGACAATGGGCGAATTGGGACTACTCTGTTCATATATGGCTTCAAAGCTGATCACAGGAGGCTGGACATATCTGAGCAGGTGAAGGGGAACAAGAGAGAAGTCAAGGTTTCCATCTGGTGGACTGGAAGTCAGATAGATGTTCTACTGAAAACCTAGGCAAAGAGGCCCACTTACTTCACACCCATTGTATAAGTGACATAGTCAGTCACCGCACGATAGACCCGATCCACTCGAAAGCATCGTAAGAGGAGCAGCTTTTGGAAGTGGGTGAGGGTGTTATTATACTGCAGGGGAAATGGAATTTGTTCCAGAGCATCAATATCATACCACTGAGAAGAAAGGAAGGAAGGAAAGAAGGTCAAAACAGTCAAAGCAGCATTCAAAAGGTATTCCATGTTACTTCCAACGGGAATGACAAGGTTCATACACTATGAGGTCCTTGGTCCTTTCTGAGCTTGATTGTTTTCTTGCAGATGTTTCATTACCCAACTAGATAACATCACCAGTGCTAGAAAGGAGTAGGGTTTACTCTCCGTTTATATACTGCCCTATCTGTGCTGGTGGGAGCGTTCTTGGTGATTCTTTGATTGGGGTATTGTTTACTGCTTGATTGTTGGTCTGATATTACAGGGCAAGCCAATTGTATATAAACAGAGAGCAACAAGGACCCATAGTTCAAACCTCAGCTACAAATATTCTCTTCTATTGATTCATGCACTATATTAAACCAAAACCAAACATGAAGGTTTAAGCCAGCTCACTATGGCTTAGTGAAGACACAAAGTTAAACTCACCACTTCTTAATGCAATGTGTAAACCAGGTCTATCATAAGAGTATTCCCAATGTTTTCTATAGTTTATATACTCATCCTACTTCCCAAAGGAAGTTACATTTGTCTTTGACTTATCCCAACCTCCTTAGAAAGCCCACCTCCCCTGTTCAGATTTGAAGTGTTCTAAGAAACAAGGAGGAAGAAGCTCACAGTTTTCCAGTCACTTAGTTCTCCTTCTAGGTCATCAGGAAGACAGCCAAATTTTTCTGGAAAGAGTTCAGAGACACGGATGATGTCTTCCCATCCTTGATCAGCAAGCCAGAGGCATGGCTTCTTCCGAGCACTTTTCTCCAAGGAAATATTGCCTAGAAAGAAACGAAGATATCTGAACTAGATCATCTATATGCTGAATAAATAAACTGCACACTTAATAATTATTTTGTAAGTGTAGCAAAGATCTTTCCTTAAACTGAAAGAGAATTAAATAATTGATCCTACTGCCAAAGAATCTCAGGAGGTTGGGCCACTGATTTATTGGAACTCCAACTGATGAAGATTTAGTTCAAAAAGTAGATTAATGATGTGAACCTTATAAACAACTACAAAGAAACTCACAAAAGTTGTCAGTTGGGGTCTATGTCTCTTGTATAATAAATGTCTTAGTTTTTTTAAAGGATCTATCTTAAGAATTTATTTTTTATGCCTCTGATCTCTAGTCAGGCCTACTGGGTTGATTTTTTTTCTACAGTAGTGAGATTTAGCTCTTTCATTTCTTTTAGGTCTACAGAATTGAAAGATGAAACATATAAATTGAAACAATAAATAAAGCTAGAGGTCCTGTTTTGAAGAGTAATAAAATCTGAAAGCACAATCCACTGCATAAACAAAGACATCAACAACAGGTCCAGCTCTGACAGTAGGTCTTGTTTAAAAGATGGAAAAGTACTTGGATACCTTTCAGAAAGAAATCCAATTCTTCCTGAGGAACTCTGTGATCAGCCTGTTCAATCTTGATGGTCATGGTGAAGGAGAAAAGAAGCTTATGTTTCTCAAACAGGCCTGAGAATGAAAACATCATGGCCTCCATTAGTAGAGAAAATTCTTTTCAAGACCACACTAGGTAAAAACAAGACTAAACAGGCAAACTCTTCCTTCTTCCAGAACCAGAAATGTCACCTTTGGGGGAGCATGCACAATTCTTCTTTCACTTACAGCATCCAGTTTAATGAGGAATGACCACCTGAAACCTCAAGATTCCAAGGTTTATCTTCTGCTCCATAACTCCCTCCAACCATACTAGCTAAAAATCACAGGGGAAAACTTCATGAAGCCATAAAATAAGGTGAATTTACACTGCAGAACTAAAACCCTAAAAACTCAACGTGCCAGGAACAAAGTAGAGTATCATGGCCTTGGCTATTCATGTAAAGTGAAAACAACTACATACTTTGCAAGTCATCCCACCAATGCAGTGCATCCCCTCTCTCAAAACCTTGCAAATGGCTTCAGTCACCAACATAATGCCTTGACTAACCTGTGCAGCCATAGTTGTAAATATTAAATGTCAATGTGTCCATGATGTTGCGCAATCTCTTTGCAAGGATGGTATCAGGAATAGATTTCCGGAGGGAGAGGCCAAAAACTTCCAAGAAGGCGGCCAAAGAATACTGGTACATGATATTGACCAGGGCCATTTCAGATAGCACGAAAAACAAAATGGCCCCTCTTTTGGCTGCAGGGCGGTAGCCATCTCGCAACTTGTCAATGTCAATGGCTGTTTTTTCAGCCAACTTGAGTTTCTCAGATACCTAGATACCAAAGAAATGATTCTTCTTTAGAGGCAGGAGCTGTAACATTGGACTTCATTTATGAAGAAAGGTGAGCCAGCTGAACCCTCCAAAATTAAACTTTCTTTTTTACACTTCAATTTGTGTTGTTATTCTATGGTTTATATACAATCCCAATACATTAATATTCAAAAATCAAAAATACTCTTTCGATAACCCCAAAGCAGAAGAAAATATCCACACAAAGAAAAATATTTCAAACATTAAAAAATAATGTTTTAACTGATTACAGCAGCAAATGAACAATTACAGACACCCATGGCCTTTCTTAGAAGTCCTCTCAACAAATTTCTGATTTTTTTTAGAAGAGAATACTTTGTCCTCAGCTAGATTATCACTCCATCTAACCAAGAAAGATCTTCACTTTGATCAATACTCCAGATCTGATTGAACTGAAGATCCAAAGCTTCCCCTTTACGAGCAAGGTGGAAGGAAGCCCACTGAGTTGGGAAGAGGAGCTGTTGTTTCAAGGATAAATCACAACCAGCTCTTTCAAGGAAGTCCACCATGTACTCCTCACAAAGGTAAGCATCTAAGATCAGTCTGGAACATAAGTAAGCTCTTTGGAGCAACATATCCCCAGAGTCAGGGTGATGGTTTTACCTCATTAGCTTTGGCCTTTGTCTCCTCCAGTGTGTGTACCAGTTCCACATTGTCCAACATGTTGCCTGTGGAGGTAGCCAATTCACGGAGTAGGGAGTCTTCCAGATCTTTCAGTAAATTTTTGTTTTCACTTGTTTCTTGGATGAGATGTTCTCGCTGCTCTTCCAGTTCACGTCTTTCAAACCCCACAAGCACACTAAGCAACTGGTCTTCCAAACCTTTCAGGGTAACTGAGGAAGAAGGCATTAAACAAGGATACTACTAACTACTTTACATTTCCAATATCATCAGAAAGCATCCAGCTTTCTCTCTTGATGATGGAAGTGGGGTTGACTATCATTTCATGAGTTTCAAACTGCTGCTTGATTATAGCTACTCTGGAAGAAAAGGTGGGTTGTGTCATATTCTGTTGTTCCATGAAGGATTCTGAGAATGGCTAAGAAGCAAATTTAAATCTGTTCAATTCAAAAGAAAATCACAAAGGATATTGAACTCAAGGATCAAGGAGAATAAAAAGAGGAAGAGGAGGAGTGGCTCACCTGTGTAGTTGATGACCATTGCTTTGCCAAATACTGAGGGTGAATATTTAGGATTAGCCAGCTTGGTATTCAAGTAGAGCTTGAAATTGGAATCATAGTCAACCTCCTTGTCCCCAAGAATAATAAATGCCCGGCCCTGGGCAAATTTGATGTTTTTTTCTAAAACATTATCAATGACTGGGTCAATGTATTCATCAACATCATGGAACAAGAAAGGGTTGCCATATTTTATGGCCATTTCCAGTTGCTTAAGGAAATCAGGATCATTGAACGAAGCCATCTGAGAGAGGAGGCAACACAAAAGTCAACATGCCCAAGAGCTGACCTGCTGTGGTCATCCCTTTCTCTACCCACTTGACTAAATCTATGAAACTCTCCTCATTAATAAAATAAGCAAAAGAGTGATAGGCTCACCCTGAGGTTATTTTTCTCTTCTTTCCTCTTGATCCAGTTTAAGGCTTGCTGCTGTGGGTCAATGCACAATGGGAACCGGCTGGCTCGTGTTGTGAGGATCCCATTTTGAACAGAGAGCTCATCTGGGGGCAGACCTTGAGAACCCCATCTGGAAGAAAAACAAGGTGGGGGCAAGGAGGAATTTCAATAAGAGCCCTTTTTTCAGAAGCTCAGAAGTTATGCAGAAGTTTGGAAATGACTGGGTTGTATCTTTGTAGGGCAAGGATCAACAATCATATGGAAGCTGGCTGAAGACTGGGCTGATGAGTACCTTAACAAGTGCAGAGCCCAAAGGGGAGTAGAGTCAGTTATATGAACAGCCCATGACTGAAAGGGAACAGAGTCCTCTCTCTGAGCATGCCAAAAGTGCATTTGAAAACCAGCCCAGAACATACCGACTGATCTCAACGTCATCGGTCAGGAGGTTTTCTAAACGGAAAGGCTGGCTGAGTGGGATTTCCCTGTTTTGGACATCCAACTGCCACACATCGTTAATCATCTCATCCCGGAATTCCCAGGTGAAAGCTCCTTCATAGCTCAGGAAGGCGGCACACAGCAAACAATCTCCTAGCAGCTTCACCTGCTTTTTCTTGAGTTCCTCCAAGTCATTCTGCCACCTGGTTGAAACCAAACAAACCCCACACTCCTCTGGTCAATCATTGGTAGGCCATTTGTTACAAGATGAATCTCAGAAGGGGTTTAAATGAAGGTTCAGAGGCCTTCCAAGCTTCAGGAGGTCACCCAAGGAAGGAAGGGTAGAAATGGCAGCAGAAAAATGGCCTAAACATGGCCAAAGGATTCTACTGCTTGTAGAACTGGCTAGGAAGAAGTTCTCTTCCAAGAGTGACTTGAAAGTCATCTTTGATGGTTCTAGTCCTGCTTGGACATGCCTGGAGTCTTGGAGCTAAAACCTTTATCCCCCCCACCGCAACCCCATAGATCTCTCAATTTTCCTCATTAAATAAGTCTAGTAAGCGAGACATCTTTTGCCTGATATTTTCCGATCCCAAGCCTGAGATCAATTTGTCTGCAGCAATGAGCCGGCGTTCCATAATCTCCGCTTCTTCCTGGAGCTGCTGCTTTTCCTTTATTGCAGCCTCATACTTCTCTCCCAGAGCTTTCAGCTCATTTTGGATGGCCGCCAACTCAGCCTGTATCTTCTCCAGCTCTCGTTTGCTTAAGAAGAAATTCCGCTCCAGTCTGGCCACCTGCAATGGGGAGGAGGATAAAGCTCATGTGAAGCCAAGGCTACAGGCCTTCAGCCACTGCACTGCTTCTGAAAACTAGAAGAAGGTGGTGCACACATTGGTTGCATCACAATCCAGCTTGAAACAACCGTTTTCAGAGAAGAATCGGTGTTGGATCATTCTTTTCTCCACCTTTTCTATCATACCTTTTCTCTCTTCGGTTTGACATCTTTGGCCACATCGCAGTAACTCATGACAGCATCCACAAACTTCAGCATCCCCAAGCCAGCACGGCTGACAACTTCCATTTCTTCAAAGGTTGTGTTTAAATTCTTCAGCAACCCTTTGGGGCGGGAAGTATCTCTATTAGTTTCCGGCACAGAAAAGTCACAAACTATCATAGGCTTTAAACCCTGAGTTTGTCCTGATAGGTTCCATATTACTTAAGCATTAATCTATTGAAGAGTTTGTTAGCTTGGGATGCAAAGAATGTCATGAAGACATCCAAACTATCAAAATAAGAAGGTATGATTGGTTCTGCTTGCCCCTCTCTCTTCTTCCAACCAACATGGAGAATGATAAATCCAATGGAAGTGGAAGGAGGGTGTGTGCAAAGAAACATGAAGGATCTGTTCCTGTTGGGCATGCACCACTTTCACTTCAAGATGAACAAAAGGCTTAATGTTTTGCTAAGTGTTTTGTCAATAGCTTTGAGGAATACGTATATATTAGGATGTCTCTAATACAGGACATCTATGATATCTCTAGAAATACAAAGATAAGAATCATGCAAGTCATTGTATTCTCAGTGACACGCTCTGGAAACAAAAGAGAAAAGGAGAACACTAGGAAGAGCATTGATGCTTTTGAACTTGGTGTTGGAGAAGACTCATGAGAATACTGTGGGCAGCCAAGAAAACAAACCAACGGATCATAAAACAAATCAACTCAGAATTCTCACTCAGGGAATAAATGAGGCACATGATGTAAAGATCTTTGGAGAAGTTCTAATTATGGGAAAGATGGAAGGAAGAGATGAAGAGGGTGAATGGACTCACAGTGGTGATGCTGGGAGACTTCAAAGTTAGGGACAGATTGTCAAGGAGAACCTCTTATCTATGTGGTTGCTAAGCTTGGTGGCACATAATCAGTCAATGAATCCAGGACACACTGGGTCAAGGGCCCTATGAAAAGTGGGATCTTTTACCTCGGACTGATTTCACTTGGGCCTGTGTGATCCCATCAAAGTCAATCTCCATGAGGGAGCGCAAGAAATTGGCTTCTGACATCATCCCTTTGGCCGTCTTCCAGTTGAGCTCCTTGTAACCGCGCATGATGAGGATGCATTCACAGACCGTCTGGACCTGCTTGGGAGGCTTGGCAAAGGATCTGAAATGGGAGGATAGGATGGGGAGGGAGAGTTAGTAGCCAAGTTAAACCCCATGTACTTCAAACTCTTTTTGAGTTGCATTGCCTTAAGAGTTAAAATCCTGAGAACATGTTTTAGGGTGGTGAAAGGAGAGCAGAAGTTGTAAAAGAGAAAAAAACAGAAGAAAGCTCTTCAAAGTTCACTCCCATTTGCTCTCCTTCCCCAAACGCTGGGATATATCTGAATCAAGTAGACCTGGAAAACCACAGATGTTTTTAGACTTGACAATATTTTGCGCCTGACTTACCTGATTTCAGTCACATCGGACTTATCCAGCTTCTGTAGCTCCAGTTTGGCAGCCTCTAAGATAGGCATGGCTTCTGCCAAGGCTGTCTCGGCTTCTCGCTTCTCCACCGCAATCACTTTGTTCTGCTCTTCAATCTCCATGGCTTTTTCAACAGCCAGTTTTTTCTTCTCTTCGGCTAAAGAACAGAATCGGAACAGGATCACAAAATGGCTTCCTGGGAAAGAGGTTGGTTTAATTCCTTTGGAGGTAGATATGATGCGAGTGTGGGAAATAAAAAAATATATTTTTCTCTTTTTTCTCCAAAAGATCTGTTTTCCTAAAGGAGGCAGTTTATAACTTTGAGGAGATTAGTTGAAGAAACACACATTCTTCTTCCAAGAAATCCGTGAAAGGCACATCCTCTTCCCAAAACAATTCATCAAAGGTTGAATGAACACATATCCTCTCCCAAAACAACTTATTACATGTTGACCCAACCTAGTAACCTATGGAAGACCCTGATCAGATAAATTATGGGCAACTCCCTAATCACTTGGAATGCAGCAAAGAATGATTAGAAGGAAGCCTCAAGAAAACACAGATATAATCAAAAAAGGAAAATTACAAATAAGGGTAAGGAGAGACAGAATTAGAGTAGTGGGAGATGTAAACTAAGGCGGGACTTCCTAGGTGACTCTGATAGGCTGTACACTCCAGAGTACCTATCCAATGGGGAAAGGGAGGAGGGTACATCTGGAGGGGAATAGGGTATAATTGTATGGAGATGTCTGTGAAGACTCTCACTCATCCAGGGTAATTGCATCGCAACAAAAGTTTAAAAAACAGGCATCTGGATTGG
>JANHZU010005378.1:132831-149498 GCA_032468055.1 Acrochordus granulatus | reverse complement strand
TTGTATGGAGATTTTCTTGCTGAGGTGTGTCCACTGTACTTGCGAGTACTTGGTGCACCTGTCTTTGCAAAAACGTTAAATACATTTTTCTGACTTCATGCCAAACTCTCTAGTTTTATTTTTAAGTTGGAAGCTGGGTTGTTTCTAACACTAGTAAAAAAGCCTCTTGAGGAACAGGAGCAAAGGCAGCAAGGTATGTGATAATTGGTATGGAGGCCCATCTTTAACCTGGACATTTGAAATCGGAGGGGCATGCAAAGTCTAAGCTAAGTTCAAGACAGTAAATTGAAAAAATATTTGTGGTCTTGTATGCAATGCATCCCTTGCTCCAGAATTCTGGTACAAGTCTCTTCTCCCATGTGAGCTTACATTAACTGCAACTTATTTCCCCAATGCTACTGGAACTCTCCCCACCCACTTTTAATTGCATTCATTTCATAGCCTCTCAAAGAAAATTAAGTTTAGCAAAATTCAGAGTTGGACAAGAACAGGGTGGAAAACTTGCCAATGGCCGTATTTGTGGCAATCTCTTGAAGGAGGGCTTCACAGGCAGCAGATTTCTCTGCCAACACAATCTTCTGCTCTGCTAACTTCCGGTTAAGTTCATCTAGCTGAATTGTGGCTTCTTTCAGTTTATCTAAACCACCATCCAGACGTTTGCATTGAGCTGGAAACAACAGAGAAAGCTTTCTGGTGACATTACAAGCAACTATAATAACCTCCCTCTGAACAGTTTTGGGAAATTTTACACCACTGAATGCCCTCACACCCTAGCTAGATCTGCTGCTAATACACCATCCACTCTGACACAACCAAGATCTACAAGCACGATTCTTACCCAAAATGAATTGATTCTTCTCATCCAGTAGCTTGGTGTAGGTATTGATGAAATCCAGGTAATTTTTGGGTGTGACATAATTGCTCCTCCTAAGCTTCTGAAGGAACTTTTTGCTATAGAGGCCGACTGAGCCATGGACCATGACAATGTGGGCAATGACCTCCTCAGTATGCTCGGATGGGATCAGAGGATTGTTTCCTAGACAAAGGAACAAGGAGAAGGACTTTGGGGGAGCAGAATCCAATTCCATTCCAATTCTATGCTGGTGGTTCTCAACTTCGGCAGTTTTAAGATGGGTGGACTTCAACTCCCAAAATTCTCCAGCCAGCCATGTTGGCTGATGAATCTGGGAGTTGAAGTCCACCCATCTTGAAGCTGCCAAGGTTGAGAAACACTGTTCAAGGAAGAACACTGGCTGGGAAGGAGAAGTATGAGAAGAAATCTTGGAGGCCCATCTGTCTCTGCCTTAAAGAATTTCCATGGGGGAGGTGGAGAAGGAGCTGTTCAAAACTCTTTCTTACCCAAAAAGAACTTTGCAACAGCATACAGAGCTTGAGGGGGCCAGGGCAGGAACCAATCAATGCCAGTGTTGTTGACAAGGCCTTTAAAAGAAGGATGGACAAGTCAAAGCATGAAATCAAAGTTTTGGGAGCTGAGACCTGATCAAGGTGGAACACTCTCTGTTCCCTTCCACTGTTACAAGCCATCTGCTCTTTTTGTCCCTCAATCATTTGCCCAAAGATTGGCCTGGGGGGCTCAAGTGTCTTGAAAAGGAAACCTTTTTCAATGGTCACTGTCTTGCTGCCAAAGAGATCTAACAAAGCGATTTCTATTTTCAGGAGATTTCTTTAGGGCTCATGGTGACCTTGACCTCTAGACACTGCAAACTTCTCTGCAAAGTGTGTAATGTATGGCAAATAATTGTCATGGGAAATGGAACCCAAAATAAGATTTGATGAACTTTTGGCTTCTTGAGAACCTGATCCAGAAAGGATTTGCTTCCATCAGCCATCTCTGGCTGGGGTTTTCCAACTGCACTGTAATTATAACTTTCCATTTTGGGGATTAGAAAACAAAATGGAAGCCAAGTTCAAGTCCACTTTGAATTATGGCAATCTAGAAAGTGACTTTGGGCCTGTTATTCACTCTCAGCCCAACTTAGGAGGATTGTTCTGGTCAGGGAAAATTGGAGGAGACCATGTTCTGCACTATCTTGACTCCAGATGTTAGACATAAATCTAATATATATCCATTCCCTGGGAAATCTGAGTTTAGTTCCATCCTCAATTTGAGATACCAGAAAAGAGACGATCATCCTTTGCTAATGAAAACGGCCTGTAATGTTATTTTGATATTCTGGCGAAGAACTGACTTTTGAAGGTACCTGGAAAATTTCGACAGCGAGTTCTCAAGGTGTCTCCAACAGGGGACATCCCAAGAACGATGTGGAGGTTGTTGGCACTCTTGTTAACAAAGTACTGCCAGATACTTTCTTTGGCTGGGGGAATCCCTATTTTCATGGCTTCCTGGGTAATCTGACTTAAGATGTTGTCTCGCTCATCATCTGCGAACAAGGCTGGAACCATACCTGTGGAGCACCAGAGAAACAGAAAGGAAAGATGAGCTCCTGGGACTGGTGTTATGGCCAGAGCCAGAGTGAAACTGGATCCGGCAAAAAAAAAAAAAACAGGGTGGTGGGTTATGTCACACTGCTAATTCAGGGGAGTAAGCAATGGCTTTCTGGATGGAAAGGGTGAGGAAGTCATCCTACTGGTTATCAATTTTTTTTTTACAACTTTTTCTCCAGCCAGAATTGAGAACACAAGACACCAAAGCATAGGACAAAAAATTTTACTTGGGGAACATTTGCAGAGAGAAATCAGTACTTTTATAACTATACACCATCAGTTATCTTCCCTACAAAGTCTTTGAAGACTACCTAAAACACAAAGCTTCTTGCAGGATTGGTAACAGTGTGCATCCAAGATACCTGAGGTTAACATATTGTTGATGAGCTCCAAAAATCCTTCTTCTGCCACATGAGCATCCGTAAACAGGAAGACAATTATTTTATTTTCAATCCCAAGTCTTGTATAGAGAATCTTGAGGTCTTCCCGTAAATTGTTTTCACCATATCCTCGGCTGAGAACTATTTCAAAGACCTAAAAGGCAAAGGATAAATCTGTTGGCCATTTTTCACTTTCATTTGGTTTTCAGGGCTTTTCTCTGGGTTACTATGTATCTTAAACTAGCTTTAAATTAGCTTTTTGCAGTCTAAGAAAGGGTTAAGGCTGGCTGGGGAATTCTGGGAGCTGAAGTTTGTATGTCTTAAAACTGGCCAAAGTTGAAAAATACCGGGCTGCAACAAAGCTTTTTGATGCAGCTTATACGGCTGACCTCACATCCTGCAGTGTAAGCTGCTAATCTCGACAAGGACTGCTTTCCAGAGCCCCCAACTCCTACAAGCAACGCATGGCTGCGGTCCATCCGAATGATACGATGAATGCGGGTCAAGTGTTCCAAAGCATCATCAAACAGCACAAGGTTAATCTTTGTATTCATTTCATTGTACTCTTCCAAAATCTCCTGCAAGCAAAAAGCCAAACAAAACTCTTCTAACTGTGTAGAAATTAGCTTGGCTGTGCAATGCAAACCAGGGCACAAAGAGGTGAAGAGTCCCCAGCTGGATGTGGTTTTAACCTCATTTCCAACTTCCAGGATGGAAGAAAATATTGAATTCTTCCTCCTGTGGTTGAAAGTTCTGTACCTGGAAGAGAGCTTTGGCTGCATCATAGTCTTGGATGTCTTCGTAAACGCGAGGCTCCCCCTCGTTCAAGGCCGTTCGGAAATCTCCAAACAGAATGGGGTCCCTGAGCGCATTCTCAGCATCATCTTTGAAATTTGCTTCCAGCAGGGTTTCTATGTGGCCTTGAACCTTGTACCAGAAAATCCACCAACCAACTCCAGAATTACTAACACACATCAGTGGAAATTTCCAGCCACAGAATAATCTATACATCCCAGAATTACCAACCCCACAATTCCTAACCCACTAACCACAAGCAATTAATCCGAGAGTTACTAACACACATCAGTGAAAAACATTAGTTTGGGCCAGGACTCAAATTAGACTGGAGGTGTGTTGGGCTGCGATCAGGAGATAAAAATTCAAGACTGCACTCGGTGATAGAGACTCAGTGGTACCTGGAAGGAGATTTTATTGGTACTGTATATTCCACAAATATAACAGATGTGCTCTGGAGTTTTATATGCAAGGCTCTCTATTGGTCTTTGTGAGATCAGTAATTCCCAAGCAGAAATAGGAAGGGTGGGAAATAGGAAGGCTGTTATGAGGAATGGGACCTTGTGGAAAAAAGCAGCTTGAGGATTCCTAATCCAAAAGTTGAGTCAAACCAAGGATTTCTACATCAGAAAGGGTCCGTAAAGATGTTGCTTCTCAGTTCCTTTGAAAAAAAGCTAAAAAATGTGCTTTCCTGAACCAACCAAATGGATCTGTACATTAGGAGTGATAAAGATAAGACCGTACCAGAACTTTATCCATTTTATTGATTAGCCGGTCATGGAAAACCCGTAGGCATTCATTCCTCCATACCCTCACTATCTGGGCGACTGTCTGGAACCTATGTCAAAAAAGTCAGATGAACAATAATCATCATGTCAAGAACCAAGTCAAATGAAGACTAATAAACTACAAAAGACTCTCGGTGGCTATAATCAATCCTCTTCCTCCTTACAAACTAATATTAAAATGATTACAGGTAATCCTCAACTTACAACCATAACTGGGACCAGAATTTCCATTGCTAAACAAAGTGGTTGTTAAGTGAGTTGCATCTGATTTTTTTCCCAGAGTCGTCAAGCAAATCACTGCAGTTGTTAAATGAATCATGCAGTCATTAAGCAAATCCGGCTTCTCCCATTTACTTTCCTTGTCAGACACCAGCTAGGAAGGTCACAAATGGCAATCGTGTGATCCCAGGATGCTGCAACCATTGTAAATATATGCCAATCACCAAGGGTCCAAATTTCTATTGGGGATGCTGCGATGGTCATAAGTGCGAGGCCTAGTCATAAGTCACTTTTTTCAGTGCCGTTGTAACTTTAAACAGTCACTAAACAAATGGCTGTAAGTCAGGGACTACCTGCATGACTATGACACACTCACCGCTCTCGGGTGGTTTGAACCAGGCCATTGTAAACCCTAGAGAGGTCCCGCAGATTAAAAATATAGTGGAACTTCGAAGGTGTTGGTGGCAAGTCATGAACGATGGTTTCATAAAGGGTCAAAGTGCAGGATGTCACCTTGTCTGCAATAGCAGCAATGGAGTCATCGAATGTCTACCAATAAAAAGGTTGTTTTTTTAAAAAAAAAAGAGAACCATAGAAAAATAATGCTATTTTTGAGGCTTATTTTTTTTGCCCTCCCTTTTTCTCCTTCCTCTTTAATAATGTTATTGCCTAACAATACCAGCTGGTTGGGGAATTCTGGGAGTTGGAAGTCCACACATCTTAAAGTTGCCAAGTTTTAGAAACACTACTCTAAAACATGGATAGGCAGTCTTTTGGTGACTACAAGTAGTCACCTTGAGTTACTTATAAAAATATTAAAGGCAGGAAAAAAACCCCATGAGAAAGCAAGAAGGCTACAAATGGTAGGGCCCAATTGCCTGCGTGGGAGGGACTGGGTTTTATGGGGCTTTCAGCCACCCTAAAAAGACTCCATAGTTGCAGGGAAACCCTCTCAACCCTAAACCACAGACCAATCTCTCTGTTCATGAAAATTCAAAGCATTGAATTCAAATTCATGAATTCAAAATTCATGAAAATTCAAAGTTTGCAAGTAGTTACTAAGAAGTCTCCCCCATTGACTCAATCTCTCTCCCTCCTTCCATCTACACCGAGGAATCCAACTTACCGCCAGGTGACCTTTCAGAATGGAGGCATAAATCAAGTGCAGGGACACTTCTGAAGGGAAGGGCACATTGAACACACTGAAGAGGGAAAGGAAGCGTGGATCCACCTCATTCCGGCCACCCCCAGCTTTGCCCATGGCAGCAATAAAGCCCAGATCACGGAGATATTTGCAGTTCATTTCCTTGCCTCGGTCGTACAAGGCACCTTTCTCCAGCAGCAGTTTGAGCAAGGCGATGGGCTGCTGTGTGCCGTATTCATCCACCTTTGGAGCACATGGGGACATTGGGGGAAAAATGGACTGAGAGGCTGGGAGTAGCCAGTCTGGCCTATAGAAGGCTTTGTAAATATAAGCTGAGCTTTGCCTTGTAGCTGTTGAATTCCTTCTCCATTCAAGGCTATCTCTGCACTTCTCTCCATCTCCCAAGCAGTTCCACCTCTGTCTCTGACCAGGAGACTCTTAACTGATTCTTTTCTCCTCCTTAACTTTTAGAATTTGTAGAAGGAGATATCAGTGGGCATTGATGAGACAGGCCCAAACAGAACCCCCATGAATTGAGGGCAATCATTTTTGAGACCCAAAAGCTCAGGATTTGGCTATGTTCTCCCCCTCTAGCAAATTCAGCTCCAGCAACCTTTCTGCATGTCTTGTGATTCCCTTACCCGAGGCATGTTCATATCGTCCATAAAGACCAGGAGCCGTTTTCCCATCGGAGGTCCATACGTTTCTTTGGTCCGCTTTTCCACGTTGGCTTCCATGTTCCTCTGAATATCCATGGAAGTGGTGCGAGAGGAGAAGTTGATGATTAGCAACACCTGAAGGGGTAAAAGGTAAAGGTTTCCCCTGTCCAGTCATGGCCAACTCTACGGAGCAGTGCTCATCTCCGATTCACAGCCAAGGGAGTCCAGTGTGTCTTCTGTGGTCATGTGGCTGGCATGACTATATGCCAAGGAGCATGAAATGCTTTTACCTTCCCACCAATTTAAGCAGTACCTATTTTTCTACTCGCATTTTTCATGCTTTCAAACTGCTAGGTTGGCAGGAGCTGGAGCAAGTAACAGGAGCTCATCCTGTTACGTGGCGCCTGGATCTCAAACTCAGGCTGCTGACCTTTCTGCTGACAAGCCCAGTGTCTTAAATTGCTAGGCCGCTGCATCCTCTTACCTGAATAGAGCAGACACAAAAATATCTGAAACAACAGCTGGTGAGGGAGGCAACTTGGCGTAGTCTGGTAGAGGAGCACCAAGGATAATGGAAGAATAGCCAAAAAAATAAAGGAGGATAGGCTAATGATCCAGAACATGACAGTCTTACATTTATGTCTGGGCTCAACCTCCTAAGAAAGTTCTGCGTCGTTGCTGTTTTGGAGGTCCCTGACTCGCCGACCAGAACCACTGGGTGCTTGATTTTCACCATCTTCTCCAAGAGCCAAGTGGTGCGGGTTGTGTCCACGGTTGGAACTGAAGGAAGAACCAATGGAAGGAGGTTCATAAAATCCGCTAGGATCATGGAGTCCTTGATGCTCTCTGAGCTTGAATGTTTTGCTGAAGATGTTTCATGACCCAACTAGGTAATATCATCAGTGATAATAAGGATAATGTCAGTAGTTAGTGTATAATGAATAATTTACCTACATTAGTTGGGCAGTGAAACTTCAATAGAAGAAAATATTTGTAGCTCAGGGTTGAGCTGTGGGGTCCTTGGTACTCTCTGAGCTTGGTAGTTTTCCATTTCATGACCCAACTAGATAACTTCATCAGTTCTGGAAGGGGTAATGCTAGCAGTTACTGTATAATGTATAATTTATCTACAATAATTGGCTAATTAAATATTAATAGAAGATAATATTTGTAGTTCAGGATTGAACTGTGGAGTCCTTGTTCTCTCAGTTCTCTGAGCTTGACTGTTTCTCTGCAGACCTTGCATTACCAAACTAGGTAACATCATCAGTGCTAGGATCCCAAGCAATTTCACAAAGAGGTTACTACTGTTCCCTTCTCACAGAGAAGTCTCCACCCCCTTACTGTTCAAACCTTGGATGTGTTTTATGCACCCATTCTACAAATGGAACTAATTTGTAATATTCAAGGTAAAACAGGAAGTATGAGTAAATGCGGGTGGGGGTCATCATATTAAATGTTTAGTGCATTTTTTAAGTTCAGTTTACATTTTTTCTGGCTCCATCTTCACAAGAATCCAGCTCTTGCTACATTTCCCCAAGGCCAAAATGGCATTTAGTCATACTCTTAACAATCTGTAGAGTCTAGAAAGAGTTCTGGAAAATATATTGTTTTAGAAAGCGCTCACGAAAGTTGTAACTCTTTAACAAATGCTACTCTTGGTAAACTGTCCTAAGCTTAATTCACTCTTACCCAGGATGTCAATAAACTTCACTTCAGGAGAGTGATGATACTGAGAAACCAATTTGCTCCAAGGCAACCACCTTTTTGTATGTCCATCGAAGTGAAAATCATATAAGGTGGGGAGCTGCCCTGCAGGAGAGAACAAATGGGACGTCTTAGAACAATGGGGTGAAAGATAAGCTGGTTGAGATGAACTTCTGAAGCACCTGAGGAACAGGGCTGATGTTCCCCCATCTTCCTTCAGTGCACATTGGAAGAAGAAAAGTTCTTCTGACATCTAAAACCAACCGTGACAAACCTGGCAATTCTCCTGGTTTTGCTAAAGTCATCTCATCATTGATGGTTGACATGGAAGAGATCCGTTTTATAAAGTCATCGAATTTGCACCTTCCTGCATCGAGGAGGCTTGCTCCTAAAGAGCAATAAAGAGCTTCCAGGAAGTAGCATTCAAGCACATCAGGATCCTCTACTTCAGTCTCAATCAGAGCTTCTAGCATCTTGCTCAGTTGAGTTACCTGTGAAATGAAACCACAGAGCTAAAAAGACTCTGCTAGTCATTTGTGTATCCAACAGCATGGTTAAAAGGAAGCCCCAATTCTTTTGCTGGGTTTAAAAAAGGATGTGAGAGAAGGGAATTGTAAATGGCTTCATTAGCAGCAAATGAGGAAACAGAAAGGCCTAAGCACCCTACAAAACTCTTTTCAAACCCTTTTCACACTCCCAGGTTGAAGGGATTAGGGAGCTAATGAAATGAATGCAAATGTTCCAGTTTGCAACATTATTAAAGTAATAGGAAACTAAGATAAAACAAAAATGCAGACTAGATTGCAAACAATCCACATACCTCTAGCTCAACATTTTTCTCTTTTAATAAAAAAAGCAAGAATTTTTAGTTTACAAACATTTTTTTCAATTTTGCTATAAGATTTTTCACCATATTCAGATCTGTTTGCGGGACAATCATCTTCAATTTTTCTCCTTGTCGTCCATCCACAATCCCTTCAATAATCATTTCAATCAAAAAAGGTATGTATTTCTCAAACAGTCTGTCCAAGTGTTGTTTCTCTTGCTGGGAAAACACAGCAAAAACAAATTAGAAATACAGGTCCTCCCAAGTCTTCTTCCTCCTTTTAAGGAGTATAACCTTCAGCACTGCTTTTGTATTGCTTTTTGTATTTTTGCATATTGCAAAAGACTACAACTCCTTGAACAAATCAAAGCCTGAGTTGGAATTTTATGAGATGCAAGTGCTATCCTACAGGATGAAATATACAATTTTTTTTCAAATGGCTTCATACATGCTAGTCCAGACACATGGAAGAAGCAATCATCAGTGGTGATCTTCAAAAGAAGTTCTAAGTTCATCATTGATGGTTATTTACCTTGCTTCTTTGTTTTGTCCATTTGTCCCAATAAGGTCTATATCTCAAATTCTTTGGATCTACAAAGACCATCCCACAACGTGATACAGTTGCTGGTGAAGCATATTGTAGGTCTCCAACCTATAAAGAAAGTCACAAGAAACTCAAGATTTGATGGGTGCTATAGAAATGTTCTGTAGGGTTGAAGAAGGCAGGACTGGAAATGAGTGAGGCTCCTTCCCCAGAAAGGAAGAAGCATAAATTGGGGTAACCTTACCTCAAATAAAAGGGCACAGTGGGTTTGAAGCCGGATTCGCTCCCCATTTGCCAGAGTCAACAGCTTGTTATCATCCATCACAGAATTCATGTTTTCTACCCAGAGAGCATCTACATCACCATCAAATAAGATGTATCTGTGAACCCAGATTGGAAAAAAATGCACTGATGATCAATAATTCTTATTCTATTTCATATGTGAGTTTTAGGCACTTAAAAAATAAGTGCAAAAAGACTTAGGGGAAAAAATACGGAAACCATCAAGGATCTGGGAATGCAATGTAAACCAGTAGCTTTCAAATAGCAGGGAAGAAAGCTGGGAGAATAACTCATTTAGCAGTTTTGTAATTGTGAACGAATGTAGAGTTAATCCTTGAGAACAGGGAAAGAATGAACAAGCCATTAAGGGAGAAAAGATTACTCAATCTTATGAATGAAGAACACTTGAGAAAGAAACTCAACATAACTTTATCTTGATTTTATTTAGCATCAGAGAAACTTGGGCAGGCTTTCAAAATTCTGTTCTTCTATCTTACCACAAAAAAGAGCATTTCTGGAACCCTTGATATGCTTGTTTCTTGACTTGGCCTATCTTGAAGGGCCGATCACAACTTTGGCAACCAGGCCCGTATCTCCCTTCTACCTCTCAAAATCAAAAAGTAAAATAAAACAAAATAGGTCATAATCAATTTTTAACAATCACAAAACTGAGTGGATCTCTGAAGTAATGCTCAAGGAATTACCGTCTCTCTTTTTTGTCAGTGGGTTTATTGATTTCCCTGAAGATGTTGGACAAAACTCCATCCGTCCAGTCTCGTGTGGTGGGATCTAGGATGCCGTACAATTCAATCACACTCATGGCTTTGGGGTTCAGAATATGCAGTTTGGTCAGCAAACCTAATCTAATGGGATATCAATTATAAAAAGCAGAATCAGATCAGTAACATTCCATGAATTCGCCAGTACAATCAAATTTGCTATGACCCCATTCACATCAGCTCCATTAAATAACGGAGAGTGACTGAAAAAGTCCCTGTCAGGCTCCAAAAACCAAGAAAGACACATTGAAATTCTTCTAAGCAGTTCTTTTTATTGTTCCTCACCCACATGCAGAAATCTTGCCAAACTCAAGCAGGCTACTTGCACCATAAAACATATACCCTGGGAGCTATTAGGAGAAGCCATCTTCACCCTCTTTTCCCCACTCAAACTATCTAAACTGCGTTGTCTCTTGCTCCTCTAGAATGCATTCCCTCTCTCCTGGGAATCCAGACTACATTCCCTCACACTGATTGACTTGTGCTTACTTTGTCTGAGAATGACACAAGGTGTTAATGACCACAGATTTGCCACCTCCAGTTGGCCCCACTACCATTGTGGTATGACGCGTTAACATTGTTTCGTACATCTGGACTACTTTATCCACCTGAGAAAAAAATATCCATGGCAGCATTTTGAGTAGGGATATAAATCAATTGTACCCCACTCCCTGGAATTCAAGATATCTATTCACTAAATGACTGCCTTCCCAGTTTCAGATTACTACATTATGGCTTGATGAAGTCTGGCAAACTTCATGAATGCCAAAAGATCTGGCTATATTTTGACTATAACGTTGAGTTTAATGACTATCATTTAGTACCTGAATAGGTAGGACAATGTAACCTTCTTCAGCCAGCACGTATTCAACTGCATCGTTGAATTTGGGATAGCGCACTCGAGGACAATCCAGTCCAGGAAAGAGATCAGAGATCAAGCCAAGGAAAAGTGGAACATCTTCAAAGACAAATTTGGGCAGGTTCATATCTCTCAGGGCTCTCATGAGGACCACATCCTGGAGGGTATTTGACCCCAAAGAAACAGTGAAATGTTGGTGAACAAAGCTGATTCTTGAATATACTTTCTCTATTAAAAGAACCTCTCCCGAAAAGCAAGGCTTCCCATAGCATTTCCAATCAGCAAAATTCATCTCAAGATGACCAAAGCAAGTAAAACTTAATGAAATCATCATACTCTTGAAAATTAATTTAATTATATTAATCAACACTTAATGAATTGGTAAAATTAAGGGAACCCTAATCAAGGTGTCCACTTAAATCAATATTTGAACTCATAGTTTAAAGATCCACATCAGTACAGAGCTCCAGTATTAAACAAGGATGATACCAGATATACAGGACATCCTGTTGCACTTAAACTTGGATCATTATTCTGTTTTTATTTATACACTTTCAGTCATTGTGAACAAACAGAATGGTGGAGATGGAGATCAACTTTATTCTTGTTGGAGTAAATAAAGCACTTGAAATATCATAAAAGTTAGCTTAAAGTGGTGCTCTAGTCCTGTTTAAAAGCCATTGATCAGGTTGGTTGGGAAACTGAGGGCTAACTTCTAGGTGAATTTTTATGGTCTTTTTCTTAACATGTTCAGACAGGTCTCTTGTCTGAACATCTGAATAATGTTTTCTGGTTGTTCCATTTGTCAAATATCCGAAATAAGTTTACCTCGTGGAGATCTGGAGACCCTCTTTTCAGCTCACCGGCCATTACCAGGACAGACTTCAGAGCCCGTAGCCCAAAATCATAGTGATGTTGTTTAGAAAGCTGTTCCCTTGCCAACTTGTACAGCACAGTCATCTTCTTGGCTAGGATCTATTGGATAAAACAGCAGAAAACTGTCTTTCTACCCTTTATAAAGATAAAAGTAATGGTTTCCAGTTGTGGCCAACTCTAGAGGCAGTTTTCATCTCTGATTCACAGCTAAGGGGAACAACGTTGTCCAAAGATGCTTCTGCGGTCATGTGGCTGACATGACTATATGTCGAGGTGTACGGAACACTGATAATTTAGGTGGTATCTATTTATTTCCTTGTATTTTTACCTGCTTTGGAACTGCCAGATTAGCAAGAGCTGGAGCAAGTAATGGGAGTTCACTCCTTCTACTCTTTGCATTGATTCAAATCATCCAAATTGAGACCCAGTCCTTTCCAATGACCCTATGACTCACCTTGGCCAGGAGAAACCCTTCTGAGAACAGCATGATTTCACAAATCTGCTGCAAATCAGGTACAATGACGACCACAGGTCTGAACAAGGCCTTTACGGATTCAGGAAGCTCAGTTCGTCCAGCATAGCCAGGGTTCATGGTGATGAAAATGCCCATCCGAGGATCCAGAGATATTTCTTGTCCTTCAAACTGAAATGTAAACCTAAGCCAAGGGCCTACAGATCCTGGAACTGTGTGTTAGGGCCAGAATTCATGCAGAAGATTACCTTTCCTTTTCCTCTTTACCTGAAATGTTTTCAGTTGGTTCATGAGCGCATTTCGAATCGTCTGAATCTGGGAGGAGATGACCGAAAGCACAGAGGCATCGATTCGATTAAATTCATCAAAGCAACCCCATGCTCCACACTGGGCAAGGCCTGAGAAGATTTTGCCCACGGCCTACAAAAGACAACAACGTACTTAAAATAAAATGGTTGCATTCTGATGTTTGGCCAGCAGATTAAATTCTTATGGCCACAGCTAGAAGATAAACAAGGGGAAAACATGAATTCCTGACCTTGAAGTCCATGCCTTCTCCACAGTTGGTGACCACACAAAGCAAGCCCAAAGCTTTGGCAAGATCCTTCGTTGTCTCAGTCTTCCCAGTTCCTGCTGGACCAGCAGGAGCTCCACCCAAGTACATGGACAAGGCCTTTGGAGGAGAAGAAATTGAAAATCATTGTTAGGATGGTGGCTACAGATTCTGCCTCAAAGGCGTTGGTCCAGGAAGCAATTACTGGCTAATTGTTAAAGCAAATTCATGGTTGAGTTGTGGTCTCTGCCCTCTGGAATAGAACCTCATCAGAGCTTCAGACCACCCCAACTCTGCAATATTTAAAATTAGGCTTTTTTTCAACCTCTGGAACAGGTTGGTGGTGTGTCCATAGGATGTGTATTGTTTTTAACTGCAGTATGTTTTTTTCCTCCTATTAATCATTTTTTTTCTGGTTTCTTATTGTTTTGGGTATTGGGCTGGTTTCTGTTTTAAGCAAACTCAGTTTTGAGATCTGGAAGCTTTACAGATCAGAGCTGTAAATAAGAATGAGAAGAACAAGAAATACAATATTGACAGAAGATGTATTCTGCTTGTTTAGATATTTTTTTTTAAAAAAATAACATTTCAGGACCAGAAGCAAATGGAAAGACTCTTTACTGATTTACCTGTGTGAGCGTGAGATATATTCTATCTGTGAGGGGAGTGATAACCAGACGCCCATTTAGACCCATGTATTCATAGCCATAAGAAAAGGTCCCTGTGCACTGCCGTACATTCAGCTCATCAGGATCACGGTCCCAATAAAAACGCAGTTGGCTTTCCCACTCAAATTCACGAGCTTCCATAATGCTGATGAGAAAGAATTTGTACATTTCAGAGAAGACCAAGAAGAAAAAAACTAACAAAATGTTTGTGCAAAGGGATATGGAAGAGGTGCTGTGTGGGTCAGAAAGGGTGCACAAAGGTGCAAGAGTATGCTTAAGAGGCACCATGCGGATTGGTGCAGGTCAGGGATGTTACATGGGAGTGTATGAGTGCAAAGAGGCTAGGGGAAAGTGCAGAGCTGGAAGACTTACCTCAGTGACTTGCAAACTTCCCTACTGGCTTCCCCACTGACTTTCTGGGGAAGCCAGCAGGAAACCTTGCAAATTGTGATCATGTGATTACAAGGAAGTTGGCAACCAGTTGTAAGTGCAAACAGATGGGCAAGCCCCCAGACTGCGATCACATGACTGGAGAGATACTAGGATGGCTGGAATTCCAAGGACAGTTGTAACCACCATACTTTCAGTGCTGTTGTAACTTGGAATGGTCATAAATCAAGAACTATCTATATGAACTTGCCATTCATGTCCACAGCCATATGGTTGACTCTGAACTTTACTGTGAAGTACCTATTCCTATTTCACCACTAAGGTGCAATTACCTGTCTCGTACAAATGTATCAATGATATCCCTTGCATGGACATCAATGATAAGGACTGTGTTGTATTTTTTCCTGTCATTTTTGCTTAGAGGCTTGGTGATTCGTGTCACCAGTGAGTCGATCTGCTGGTGCATTTTCTTGGCATAGTTCTTCATGGCTTGTTTGTCCCCTTTCTTCACCTTCCGGAAGACATCTTCCACCTCCCAGGTCCACCATACCTGATTGGCTGCCAACACCATCATACCTTGATACATCAGCATCCAATCCACTCTGTGGAAAAGAGAGAGTTGCAAGGATGGCAGAGATAGAGCAAATATAAAGCGTCTTCCCTGATACTTGGATTCTGCTTATTTGGATTTATCTTGACAACTGAAGCTATAGAAATATAATATGCAGGCATTACTCAGAAGCATAAAACAGCACTGGGGAAATGATGTTTCTTAAAAGCTTGATTGGTTCTGGAATAATATGATTGAGTGCTATTTCCTAGCTTGATACCAAACAATTTCTTCCCAACTGAACACCCTCTGGGTATCCTGGAACGAAAACTTACCAGTGTTCTCAACCGGCTTGGAGAAAATCTTAATCCCTGGTTTAAACCAATAAAAAACATCTCAGAAAAAAGGCAGGGCTTAAAAGTTACAGAGATAAAAGCAAATGCTTTTCTACCAAAAATGTTGCCAAATGGGCACCAGAATTGGAGTGAAAATAATTATCTTGGTCTGCCTGTCAGAGGAAATGGACTCCTATTTTTCATAAAGGGATATTCAAATTCAATAATATAGCCCCAAACTAAAGTTTAGGGAGCCGACTGAATAGCCCCATCTTTGGACCTTGGACTGCCAAAGTCATAATGTTCCTGGAGGACAGAAATACTGGTGGTCTTGGAGGACCACCATTTTCCCTCACCTGCTTCGATCTTCACAGTACCGAAAGATGGCTTCCTTGGTAATCAGTCTATTGGTTCTCCGCATTTCAACCAACACCGCTGTCATCCAATTTTCAACTCTGCCTTCAGCCGGGATAGCTTTCCGGAACTCCATCACTTCTTTTTCAGCGGAAATCATGGCTGTAGCAATCTTCATTCCACTGTCATCCTCGTGAAACTTTAGGGCAGCTATGTTGTCATACATCTGAAACAAGACCAGGATGGAAGGAGATTGAATCAGTCAATTTCAGCATCTGCCATATAGAAAATGCATGTTTTTCTAAGCAGAAATGTGCTTACAAATGAAAAGGATATGCATTTATAGTTTGGGGTGTACCCAGAAGCAAGGAAAGGCTTCTCAATATAACCCAAATTAATAACTGATCTTGCTTTTTCTCTTCCCTCTTCCTCCTCCTGTTTTAACCTTAAGCATATGAAGACACAAGAAGTTTCTTTCTCACTGACTGCGAAAACTGCAGAATATTTTCATAGCAGGCCTTACACTGCATGATGTGAAGCAGAGCTGTGCAAAACTAACTGATTTGGAAACGGAATGTGTCAAATCTCTTCTGGAATATGTCAATCCAGGGGTGGTCCAATGATGCTTCTTGGAAGCAGTTTGAAGTATTGCAGATGTGATTTTCCAGATGAACATGCCTCTTTCGAGATTGGACCACTCCTCTTACCCAGCCAGTAAGTTCTTCCAATCTTTAATATGAAAAGCTATTATCTTCAAATATAAACCTAAGAAGGACAGGTTTGGAAGGTCAAAGTTTCCTGCTTCCTAGGATGCCAAGAGCCAGCAACTATATTAGTCTCATTTCAAGAAAGGAATTAGAATCTAATAGTAAAAACCACCGACAGTAACCAAAAAGGAGAAGATGAAGGATATTTAATTATCCTGTGGATTTTCTCATCTCCTACCTTGATCATGTGCTCTTGAACACATAAGGGGTCACTGCTTCCAAGGATGCTAAGCAGCTCATCATCAGAAATGAAG
>JANHZU010005378.1:95176-115395 GCA_032468055.1 Acrochordus granulatus | reverse complement strand
GGGGCCTGCGGAGCCAGCTGGGCTGAGGATGCCGCCGCTGGGGGGCAAAAGAACTGGAGCCACTTGCTGCCTCTGAGCTGGCTGGGCTGGAGGCCTGGAGGGGCCAGAAGGGGCCGAAGACCGGAGGTGGTTGCTCCCTGCTGAGCACATCGGGGCAGGCAAAGTCCCTCCAGCCTTAAGACTTGAAGAGACAAAAGGGCCCTGAGGGGCCAAAGCGGTGAGGTCTGAAGAGGCCAAAGTGGCTGAGCAGCAGCCCCTCAGGGCTGCGGGAAGCCACTCCCCGCCTTAAAGAGGCGCCTCCAGAGCCAGCTGGGCTGAGGAGGAGGAGGAGGAAGGTCAGACTGCTCGGCCAAAGACCCTCTGCACGTGCTCAGGAGCGCACCGATCTCGATGTCGATCTCGTCCAGGCGCATCTCCTGGCGGAAGAAGACGACGACAGGCTGGCTCTCCTCGGTGCTGGAGCCTACGTTGAGGAAGTACAGGAGCCGCTCCGCCGCCTCGCCGTCGTTGCGGTTCATCAGCTCCTCGAAGGGCGCCGAGTCGGTCTGGCCCAGCCCGCGTCGCACCTGCTCGCCTATCCACTGCACCCGTACATCGTCCATCGCGCCCCGCCGGCCCGGCCAACCGACGCCGCTCGGTCGCCAGGGCAACAGCGCGAGCGTCCGCGCGTGGCCCCGCCCCTTCTCCCGCGCAGGCGCCGCCCGGCCTTTATACGCCTCCGAGTGTGAACTACAACTCCCGTCACGCACCGCTGCCTCGGCTCCTCTCAGCCACTAAAGCCGCTTTGGAAAGGAGTTCCGAAGACCAGCGCTTTGTGAAACTACCCGCAGAGCAAAAAGCACTCTACACACGCTCTTACAACAGGGTGCAGATTGCATCCTAGAAATGTGGATTTCTTTTTCTTAAACCAGCGTTTCTTAAACTTTCCGAAGTGTTTCCCAAGTCAAATCAAAATAATTTTCCAAGCACTGAAAGATACCTGCAAATATTTAAAACGAGGCCACTCTTCCCATTACTATTATTAAACGTTTTTTTCATGAAAAATATTTTCATTTATATCTAGTGGGTTTGATACTGTCCCTTCTACATGATTCAATAAATATTCCACAACTGGGTCCATTTTAAGTTTTAGTCTTTATAAATATCCATAAGGAGCCCCTACGATGGAAAGGGGTCCTCTGTCATTGTTAAAAGTGGAAAGGGGCTACCAGGCAGTGATCTAAACAGCCCACTGCTTGATCTTTGCTCCCTTTTGGCCTAAAATGGATCCTCAAACTCTAGCTCATTGACCCTTGGCTAGGTTTCAGACTGTTCACTGACCCATTATCCTCATCTTGACCCCTTGGAAGAACCCCATTGACCCTTGAGGGTTAATACTGACCATCCTGGACCTCTGGCCTGAGAGGAGGTTGCATCAGCTGAGCTATCTTTGCTCAGCTTTTCCTTCAATTATTAAACTTCTATGCTGCCCATTTTGCTGTTTAGGGCAACTCTAGGCCCTAACCCTAAATTATGGGAGAACACTACCCCCCCATGCACTTCTTGGTACCCTCCTTGCATCTTGCTATTCAGTGTGTTATAATTTTGCTTTATTGTTTTTATTTGTATCAATTGTGAGCTGCCTAGAGTCACTTCTGAGATCAGAAGCACATAAATATGATTAATAAACAAATAGCACAAGCTACCCCTGACCGGCCTCAAACCAAAGTGGCTTACCTCAAACTCTTGATACTTCATTCTCACACTTGACGGTTCTCATCTGCAAACTTCACCCAGATCCATCATCACCCACTGAGATATTCAGATAACCAAATACCATATTTTTTTCCAACCCCAATTAAACTAGGAAGCCCATTCTCAAAATGCACAAAATAGCTTTTATTTAAGATGAGAAACAAGTTAGGTTCCATTGGCACTTATAACGTTATGGTCAAATCCCTCCCCTATAATACATATTTTTAAAAAAGCAAACCAACTCTTTAAAGATATCTTCTTCACAGGGCAAGAACATGAGTATTTTAACAGTAAATTGACTTCAGTGTCAGATTAAACAAATCTGATTTTTGCAAGTGTCATGGAAAAGGAATGTACAATATTAGTGCAAGCTGCTGGTCTTTTAGCACTGAGCAAAGGCTGTAGACTCTCAAGCTGCCATTCTGAAAAATTCTTAAGTTTCCCTGGAAAGTTTTTCTTTAATTCCAGGGTTTTGCCCATAGCAAGAACTCCATTAGGATATATCAGAGCTTACAAAATAATTTCAGACAGTGATTGTAGGCTGGGGGAGGAAACTCCCATGTTGGCTACAATGCATCTTGTGAAAAAAGAGAGAGGAAGAGAGAAAACAGAGCTCAAAGCTTCTGTGTCCCTCCATGATTTCCAAATAGTTTTCCAATCTCTCTTCTATTCAGAATGTGAAAAAGTCACACCCTTTGTGCAAAGAGGAAAACCTAAATTTAAAACCCACGTTTTGGATCAAACAAGAGAAAAATCATAGCATTTTCTGATAAATACATTAGAAGATGCAGTTTTATTCTCAGTGGCTGTTATTAAGTTCCAGAAATATTTGTGGCAAGGATTGAAGGAACTAATGGGGGAATCTCACATGTCCCGATGACTGTTTAACACACACCCCTTAAAAACAATTCAAAGGGCTTTCTTTAGAAGAATTATAGAAATAACCCTTAAAGATGTTAGAGAAAATAAATAGTTCTTAAAAACAGCTACAGCGTTTTCAGAAGCAGCAATCAAATATCTGGGGTCAGTTTTAAATTCAATCAAAAGGTGCTTATGAAAAGAGGTCCAAAGTCCAAGTAAGAGACTATATATACACATTATAAAATTATTTGGCTGCATTGTAAGGCAAAATCAGTGAGGATCTTTGCTACAGGGAGCCAAACAAGGAGGACATCGGCATACATGATTAGTTTCAAATAACTCCGGACCGATTTACTGCTGACAGCAGCCAGACTAGGCAATGTATCTATCAAAATGCAAAGAGATGTCTTCAAAGGAGAAAGGGGTGAACTTGTATCCATCTCCTGTATAGAACTTGGACTGAAATTCTACCCTGTAATAAGAAAATAAAGTAAAATGAGCACAACTCTTGAGCTTCTTGAGCATCAGACATTACTTTCAAACTGAACATTTTCAGTGTCCTGAAAAGATGAGTTTCTGTCTTTTTTTTTCTGATAAAGCCTCTATCTCTTAAACATAAAGATCTCAAATATGCCAGACTACAAAGTCCTTGAGAAGGGTTAAAGCAACCACATACCAATGAAGCCGTACAGCATGTAGAAACGCAGAGAGGCCTTCCATGAGCAGGAGAATGAATACAGTGAGAACCATAAATAAGGCTGAAAGTGGGACCAACAGTAAGATCCCATAGGCTGCATCCATGTGAAGCCCCAGTTTCATGATCATTGCCCAGAGCACTTCTGATAACTCTAAAGAGACATGCAAAGACATATACACATGTAATTCAAAACCCCACTGGTTTTCCTGGATGTGTGAGACACAGTAAAAGATTTAACTTTCCTGGCATAAATGACAGAAAAGGCCACCACTCAATCAGGTGGAGTTCGGATGCAACAAGAGATAATAACTGGTTGCAAAATACATGGGGCATTTCGTTTTTCCAGTCTTTTTTCTCTTTTCAATTTTAAACAAAATACAGCTCCCCATGGCTTCAAAAGTCAGGGAGTTGTAATTTAAGCTATAGAACAAACTACATATGGGTTTAGATTCTGACTTATTCCCCAGCCATCATTTAACAAACATGCAAATGTACAGAATGGGGGAATCTATCTCCTGTCACAGTGTCAGAAAGCATCCTGATGCCGAGGAACGCTCGTTTCAGCAAATGCTTATTGTTCCAAAATGTGTTTGATATTTTTTAAATAAAGTGTGTGTGTCACACTTTAAAGGTCCAGGTGGCACTAACAGAAAATCTGTTCAAATCCCACGAGATACTTACGAGCGTGGGCTAAACTGAGGGCCCAGAGCCTCAGGTAGGAAGCTGTGTTGGAGATGCAACCCAGACAATATTCAATGGTATGAATGGCTTGATCCATGAACACCCCTGCAAAGTTAAACTACAAGAGATGGACATGTAAGTGGGGTTATAACCTGTGTATAAATTAAAACCTACAACCCTTAACATCAGGCTTGTGACTTCAGGGAGATTAATCGTTGGGCAAATGAGCAGCCATACAATTGAATATATCATATTTTTGTTTCATCCCCTAATTTAGTTATTTGTTTAATCCTGTTTGTACAGATGCCCATCTCACATGGTGATCCTGGGCCGGCGTAATGCAACAAATCAAAACAACCAATTTAAACTAAAAGACAAAAAACAAAATGATACTGAAAAGACTCCCACGCTCACCTCTTCTTTCTCTTCATTTTTATGCCTGTTGTTCAAAGGACTGGTTCCCTCTTCAGTGTCAGAAATTCTCAAGAGAGAAATCTCTTCTTCGCTTTCCTTCCGTATCAAGCGATAACCTTTCTAGAGGTGGCAAAAGGTTGTACAGTTTCAGGGGCATCTCTCAAGTCTATTCACGGACAGGTTTCTCAAATGTCTTTCAGCAAGCAACGATTAAACACACACACCCAGAAAACAAGGCTGAGCAGCTCAACATCTTAAGTAAAAGGGTCAAATTGAAACACAAATTGCAAACAAAACACACAACATGCTTCAGGGAGTTGTAGCCAGGTGTTCAGCTGTGCAAGGCACATTTCCTGTTCTTCTTGAATTAGAGGAATGCTTTCTTATGGCTGCTTAAATTGAGGGCAACACCAACCCATTTTCTTAGATCACATATTATGCTGACAAACACATTATATCACACACTCCACATATATAGGTTTCCCCAAACAGTAAGTCAAGATGTGTCCAACCTTGGCAACTGTAAGATGTGTGAACTTCAACTCCCAGAATTCCTCAGCCAGCTTCAATTCTGGGAGTTGACGTCCACGCATCTTAAAGTAGCCAAGTTGGACACCCCTGGCCTAAATCATAAGAACAACTAAGAAAGGTTCATGCTACTGAAGTTTAGATGTAAACTGGATCATTTTTATATCTGACCCAGTTAAGCCTATTTTAGAACTACAGTCAGAGTGCGTGAAATATAAAAACCAGCTGCACAAAAAAAAATTCAAAAGCCCTTTGTGGAAAAATTACGGTCCTCTAAAGGCAAGCAAGTGCTTCTGTGTGTAAATACTGGAGTAATGTGATGAATCAGTAAATGAAAGGAATGCCTATTTACCCATCCTGAGGAAGCCAACCCAAAGATTATGTCTTCTAAGATTCTCAGCACCTGCTTCCACTGATATGACAAAATGAATAAATGAATTTACTGGACATAAAAGTGGAATAATCCAAACAGGATCATTTTATAATACAGATCTAGCATTATTAATCACCTTTCTCTTCAAATAGAACCTCCTTTCCCTGAAAATATAACCTCCTTTTGCACTTTATTAATCAGATTGGATGCTCTCTATGCTGATTTAGAGACCCCTTCACCCACAGATTTTTTGTGTCAAGGAAAAAAACTGAATTTACTCCAGAGCTCTTCAAGATACTTACTCTGTAGGACCCAAAACTTTGGCTGCCATTGTTCAACCAGTACAAATAAAGTGGTTTCCCAAAAAGCAACACAAGAACGGAAAGCAGCGCCACGACTAATAGAAATTGCTGAAAAATAATCTGTTTTAAAAGAGAAGACACAAAATTACACAGTTGGTTTTCAAGGCAATTAACTTTTGGTGAAAAACTAAACAAGAAAAATAACCTAAGGGTCCTGTGAAAATTCTTCATAGAATAAAGATTCTACATTACTGGGCTAAATACCAACCTGGCTAGTTGTTTTTAATACATGGTTTATATTTTAGCAGTTTCAATAAGGCTGCAAAATTTTCAGTAGTAACTTAACAAAGGACTTGATCTTTTCAGCTTGTCTCATAAAATGTTCTAACACATTTGTGTCAGAAAGCAATCAACTAAACTGTACATTTTCTGCTGAACCTTGTTGAGTTTCTAAAAAGTTAAGGCCAGCTAAGGGGAACTTAAAAATTTGCATTTTTAAACGAAGTAGCCCATCATTTCTAATCTTTTAGCAGTTCCCTAGATTTAGATGACTTCTAATAATAGCAACACTACAATTATTTTTAAGTCTCCAACATTTAATAGTTACTGGACTCATGTTGCAAACTGTTTTAATTTCCCATTATTATTCCATTTTAAGGTCTAATGATTTCAACAGAAAATACAATATTAAAAACAGAGAGAGTTTGGATTTCATTTGTGGACTTTTCAGCACTAAGGATGACCAACCTGTCCTGGAAAGAGAGCGTGGTTCTTGCTACCATAGAACAAAAACATGTTAATAAACAGAAGCAGGATACTGGGAGCAGAACTGGAGTTTTCAGCATTGTAAGCCAGCCATTTAAAGATGATCATAAAGACCAGATATCCAAAAATGGATAGAATGAACAGAAGTTGAGGAATGAAGACTAAATAAATATTGTACATCTTCCTGAAATGCCTGAAAGAAAAAAAGAAGTGTGATGTTATTGATCATTGCAATAAACTCAAATCAATTTTGCAAAGAGCATTCACAGAAAAATAAATGGCCTGTCTATTTTAATAATGCTGAGTTGTCATCTCTCAGAAGTCTTGTTCTAGGACTCTCAGCAGTCCCAGTGTGACCAGTGGCTGAGCTAACTGGATGTAATGGAAATGACAATGCAAATGATTTGAATGGTGCCAAGGGTCTTAAATGGAAAGTACTTAATCAGAAGAAAGACAACACGTCTCAAAGAAACAGCAAATGCTCAAGCATTAATGCTCATCCTGTCCATACTCACAAGTGGTTAAAGCTCCCTAAAGCAATCCCAAACACCATGTGGACCATTCCAATAATGATAGACATTTTCATTTTGAAGGAATTGAGAAAAGTGAGGCGATTGCTTGCTAGGCTCCATATCTAGAGGGAGAGAGAAGAGAGGGCAGATCTCCTTAAGAAAGATTCAGCCCAGAATACAAAGTACACAACTCCCAACTGACAGACCAGAGTGCAAAAATTTAATGCTGGTTGTGAAAGGCAGGCATACACCTCCCACCAATCTTTTAGGTTTGTTTCATTTAATGAAACACACAGACGTTGAGGACAACTCTCTAAAATGGAAGGAGGATAAATTGGAGAAGATGCAAGATGGTCTGCAGGGAGTCCTTGCTTAATGGTTGTTCATTTAGCAACCTTTTGGAGTTACAACGCTGCTGAAAAAGTGATTAATGAGTGGTCCTTCACCCATAACCATTGCATGTCCCTGCGGGCCCATAATTGTGATTCATATGCTTGGCAATCATTCACACATTTATAACAATTGCATCCTATGGTCACATGATTGCCATTTGTGACCTTCTCAGCCAGCTTCCAACAAGCAAGTCATCAGGAAAGCCAGCAGGGAAGCTTGCAAGTTGTGGTCATGTGATGTCTCACTTAATCACCACAGCAAAAAAAAGAGTATAAATTTGAGTGTGGTCATATGATGCCTTACTTAACCACCACACTGCATAACGTTGAATTTTTCAATTGCTGTTGTACTCGGACGTTGAGGACTACTTGTTTGCATGCAATAGATCCCAGAGAAAATTAAGTGCCATCTGACTTCTGGTTTAGCTTTGTAAATGAAAGATCTACAGGCAGAGAGCTGAAATTTTCTGAAGCCACGTCAAAGCATCATAAACTCTGCCACGTCTCCTTTACAGACAGTAGCAGCTACATGGGAAAAATACCCACCGGATCAATGCCAAAAGGATAGGGACCGGTGAAAACGCCAGTCACATTTGGATCCAGAGTCACAAACGGATTCGCCAAAGCCGCCTTGCTAGAACAATTTCAAAAAAGAAAGAAAAGGCGTGCAACAGAATTAGAGATTGAGAAGAGGCATTTTTATGTCAGCAGTTAGTCTCCTTACACAAAAGATTTAGAACCATTTTAAAAGATCTCAGCTGAATCAAGTTCTGGAGGAAGAACGGTAGACTGAAGACTGTGGAGCTGACACCTGCGGCAAAGAATGAAGAGCCGGCAAGTAAACCAGCTCTTCAAACCTCTCCGGTTAAAGAAGAGGACTAGAGATTGGCCACAGGTGAAAAAGACACAGGTTGCACAGACACAACTTACCTCCAATCCACCCCAGGCATTTGTGAAACATGCCATCCTGAGCTGAATATTACTAAAGATTTAGAAAAACAATCATTGTAGATCAGGCCAGTATAAATGGAGAACAGTCCCATCAGCATGATGATGTATCGCCCTTGGAAAAACATCTTCATGATCTGTGGACACAAGAAAGAGGGGCTTAGCTACCACCAGGAAAGCCTCAAAGTCTGAATTCTTCCTTACAGATTCATCAGTAAAAAAACAGGTTTTTTTGGACTGCTAGGTGCTCTGAGCTTGACTGTTTTTCTGCAGACGTTTCATTAGCAAACCAAGGAACATCATCACTGTACTGATGCTGTTACCTAGTTTGGTAATGAAATGTCTGCAGAAACACAATCAAGCTCAGAGAGCACCTAGGACTCCACAATTGAACTTCGAGATATAAATATTTTCTTCTACTGAAACAAGGATTTCTTTTCAAGCCATTAATGAACCTGAAGAGCATCAGCCAGGCAAGTTTCTAGGGCCTCTTGGGTTGTGTGGAAGAGAGCTCAGCACAAAGAAGAGACAGCCTGTCCTTGGCCCAGGGAAAAATGTTCCAGGCATGGAAACAGCGGAGCTACATGGAACCTATTCCCAGAAAAAAAAATTAAACAAAAGAACTTCTAAAGTCTTCCATACCTCATCTTGTGATCTCATCAGTTTGGGGTGTTTTTCAAACAAAACCATGAAGAAAGCAAACAGGAACATCAGGAAGCCATGCCCACAGTCTCCAAACATCACGGCGAACAAGAAGGGGAAGGTGATGATGGTGAACAGAGCTGTGGAATTTATACTTTTCATTAAATTTATGTGCCGCAAATTTGTAAGGCAACTCTTTAACAAGAATACCATGACTCAATTACAGACCCAAAACCCACTCACGTTTTCAAGGCCACAGGAAAGTGAACACAGGACACCACAAATGTATGGAAACATCCCAGTTTAGAATGACATCTTTACATACCCAGGAACTATTGTTCAAAGCTACCTACCTGGATTGACTTCCCTGTAGCTGCCAATGCCGTACACATCAACTATATTCTGGAATCCCGAGGTGAATTTGTTGGTACGGATCAAAGTTGGAGGTGTTTCCTTTGTCGGAATGGTGTTCATGAACGAAGGGACAGAAGCTCCGCTCTCTCTCTGGTTACAGAAGTAAACAAACCCATACTGCTGTAAGTATGGTACCTATCATTCCTTTTTATGTATCTGTGCATGACTCATGTCGAAATGCTGGCAAAGGAGCCAGAACTGGGAAACTTAAACTTATTACAAGTTAAGCAGGGTGTCCAACCTTGGCAACTCTTAAGATGTGTGGACTTCAACTTCCATGCTGGCTGAAGAATATTGGGAGCTGAAGTCCACACATCTCAAAAGTTGCCAAAGTTGGACACCCCTGGGTTAAGCAAAGCAACATACAGGCCTAACATGACAATGAATATTTTCAAAAAACATAAAGTCCTCAACTTACAAACATTAATTTAGCAACCACTGAATGGTTGCTTACAATGGCACTGAAAAAAGTGACTTACAACCAGTTCTCAGACTTACAACTAGTCGCAGGGTCCCCATGGTCACCTGATCAAAACTTGAGCACTTGGCAACTGGCACATATTTATGAGAGTTGCTATGTGATAGCCATTTGTGATCTTCCTGGTCACAATTAACTTTGCTTGTCAGAAGCCGTACTTGCTTAATGACCAGGTGATTCACAACAACTGCAATTATTCACTTAACAACCATGGCAAAAAAGTTCATAAGATTGAATGCCATTTCCTTAACAACTATCTTGCTTAGGAAAGGAAATTCTGGTCCCAATTGTGGTCATGAGTCGAGGACCTACCTATAGTTCAAACATAGCCTTGCTGAATATTCTCCTAAACCTGGCTGCTGTGTGTGTAAATCACTCTCTACAGCATTGCACTGCGTGAACTAGGCTTCTATGTTAAACAAGCCATAATTAAACCAAATCACTGCTTCATGTGAAGACTGAAACTGTCCCCAAAGAGCTGTCTCAGATGAATGGATTCACTTACGGATCCTTCCTCAAGTGCGCGACGCATGTTGGGCAGGTCCACCAAGGGGCACCAGACCTCTGCAATGAGGCATTTGTTGGTGACATCAAAGCTGCAGAGATTCAGCACGTGATAAATGGCTTTCATCTTCTTCACTTGGACATTCCAAGTGTAGATCGATTCAGAAGCTTTGCACAAGACTTGCCGTAAATAATCTTCAGTTTTGTGTAACACCTTTTGGGATTTTTTTTTAAAAAAAGCATAAAGATTTAGAACAAATAAGAAAAGGCAACAGTTATCAAAAGGGGGCATTTACAGGACAAAATAATCTTAAAGTAATTTCATCTGTTACAGCTAAATTCCAGGGGATTTGCTTAGCAATCCCAAAGAAAAATCTTTTCCCATTGCAAGAAACAAATTTTCTCAATGTTACATAGGCAAAAATAAGAGCCCTTAATACAATGCTATGCCTGAGAATCTCCACTGGATGAAAGAATCCCAAACCAACCCACTTCCAGCACGAAAACATGTTCTTTCCAGGCTATGTGGATGAAAGCAGCACCTAATTTGATGCATTCAAAATGGTTCATTCCACATCCACGTTCGCCTGTGAAGCAACATGTCTCCTCCACTAAAAATGCAAAGCTGGAGTGTGACAGTAACTTTCTACTCACAATATGGAGATCCTGGATGCGAACTTGAAGCCCTTCCATCACTGCCCGCCGTTCCTCTGGAGTGCTGGGATAGGGGTAGACATGGCAGTGGTAGCTGTAACATAAAGACCTTGTTTAAATAGCCAACCAACCTAAGACTTCACATTTGCTACTGTATTGCCCAAAATGTTTCTGCGAGTCATGTTTAGTATGAGTGCTTCACCTCCAGACTCCCATCAATTCCTCAAAGGATTTTTGGAAATGCAATGAGTGCAACCTCCTCCCCATTCACTCCCATCTTTATTTTTCAGAGTATGATCTTAAAAATACATGAAACAAAAAAGAAGCATGATGGAAAAACTTGGCTTATTCTTACCAGTCACATATTTTCTTCACTTTTTGGCCTATTTGTTCACCCCAATAGGATATTAAGAACACAAACCACTTTGTAAGTTCTCCCTGGAAAACAAACAGGAATGGCTGACATCAGCTTTGATTTACAGGCAAACTAAGGGATGAGCTGCCATTCTCAACCCAGATACGATTTTTTGGAAAGCTTATGTTGAATGTTGCAGTACAAAGTGGGAATGGGCTTCAGTGCTTAAAACAGACATCCATCACACGTTGCTCTGAGACAGCTATTCAAATTTAACATTTCTACAGACAGGTACTGCTCAACTTAGGACCATTCATTTAATGACGGTTTGGAATTGCAATGGCACAAACAATTAGTTTAAACTAATCCATTTCAAATTATGCCACCATGAAACCGTGCTTTTTTGAAACCATGGTTTAAAGTTTAATTTTTCCTAATTAAACAATTCATAGTCAGCTGATTGCAATGGCAGCAATAGCTGAGATTAAAGTTTCACACTGTTTCACTTGGATTCAACTCTATCGATGCCAGTTAAATTCAGAGGGGGCTGACCCATCTCCCTTTAGAATAATTTTGCTTTATTTCTCCAGCTATCTTACTCACTGTATCAGGATCTTCTAAGCATTCTTCCAATTCTGAGTAAGAAACAATTGTATTTCCTCGGCACACTCGCCATAGCATTTTTTCAAATGCTTCAATTTTTGCTCGGTGAACTAAGCCAGATATAAAGCTACATTAAAAGAAAAATGTGTCATAAAAATAATCTCACCAGGACAGGGAACCATGAGGAACTAGGCATTCAGATTATCTGCAGTCACAAATATGCTTCATTACTTCCCCACTGGACAAAATCCAAACTGATATGCAATTAATTGCTCTCAGTATTTCTATAATTAAAAATAACACATTTAACATAATGGTTAAAACTGTGGCTAACTTTGTGCAATGAAGCTCTAAATACACTGACATTTTTTGACACTTTCAAAATCAGATTTCACATCACTTGCTCTCTGCTGAACCAACCATGGTTCTTTTCCAAATGTAAGATATTTCCTGAATACTACATCTATACTACATTTTGATTAATAGAACAAGGTTAAAGATGCCTGGCATGGCTACACACCACCCAGTTTGATTACTTACCCTAGTTTGGCCTCAAGCCTGTGCATGCAATTGTACTCAATCAAAGGATCATTTTCAAAAGTTGGGAATTCTTCATAATTATTCTGTATGCAGGACTCAAGCTACAATAAAAAACCCCAAAAATCTTACATCAAATAAAAAAAAGTAAAATAGCAAAAAGACTGGAAACAAGATATGTCTTGCTTATGATTGTTTGCTGCCCAGAGTTACTTGTTTGAGATGGGTGGCCTTACATATTTCTAAAGTAAGTAAAATAAGTACCTCTGTAGCTCGTTGGACAAAGGACTGTGTGACCTTCAGCAAATGAGTGTATTCTGTAAGCTCCAAAAGGTTTTTTCTTAACTTCTCCTTGTTTTTGGTCACTTCTCTCAATTCTATCTCCAACTTCTGCAGTCGCTCCTACCACAGAAAAAAAACAGCACATTCTTGTGATTTCTAAGATCATTTTGCAGTATCATTTGGCCAAGCAGAAGCCAAGATACTTGTTGGAGTTTAACAACAGATAGTGGAAGTTCAGAGCTGTAAAAATCTTAGAGCTGGCCTAAAGCAGTTTTTCTCAACCTTGGCAACTTTAGGAGATCTGGACTTCAACTCCAAGAATCCCCATCCAGCTGGCTGGAAAATTCTGTGAGTTGAGGTCCAGACTTCTTTAAGTTGATAAACTCAAGAAAACACTGGCCTTAAGAATTAACAAAAAATTCTGTCATCACAGAACATCAGAAGATCCTCATTTCTACAATTTACCTGGATTTCTAATATCAGTTTAAGTGGAGGAGCAGAAGGGGTGACATTTCCTTCCGGAAGAGGGATGTCTGCCTTTTTTATTTCTTGTACTAGGTATCCTGAAAGAGTGAAAAACATTTTCAATGCACTAAAGAAAGTGATGTGCAAAGATCTTGCTGTGAGATCTGGTGCACATTCACTCTGGGAAGCTTGTACGTTGCAAAGGACATTGACTAGATCTGTGGCTATATTAAAATCAAGCCATATCAGTTTCTTTATAGATTCATGGGAATTGAGGAAACCCGGGATTTAGACACTACCTCTCTGCATCTTAAACCAAACCCAAAACGAGGAGGCAACTAGTGCATGGTACCAAATCACTAAATCTCCTGACAATCAGTTTTAGTAATCTAAAATATAAGTGACATCTAATGCAAGAATATTGCAATAAATCAGATGGATTGAAATTCCTTATCAAGCTTAGTTTTGAATTAGTAAGACTACATTCCTTTTTCTGTTAGAAATAAAAAATCTGTCATACATTTCACAACAGGCAAAAACTTTACTTAGGATCAGGGCTACCAGCCATTCAGCATTATGTAAACTTACCCAATATTCTTTCCATTTCTTCACACTTCTTCACTTCACCCACATATTTCCGCTGGAACAAACTTGTATTTGAATTGAGCTGGAAAGGCAAAAAAAAATTTTATTGTTCCTGATAGAAACTTCTGTTTAAAAGGCCCTTTGCTTAAAATTTTACAAGTTCAGTTCCAGATTCATACAATACACTAAGCCACAGTTTATTTTAATCATTACAACTGTTTAGCCATTACCATCTGGTTCACATAGAATAGGAAAACTTATGCCGTTAAAAAGTTATAGATTGTCATTAAGCACTATGGGTAACTCCTTTGAGAAAAATCTGATAAAGCAACTTGTAGTGAAAGATACTTTAATTAAAATTAAAATTTTAAATTAAATTTAATTAAAATAACTTTAATTCCCTGATCCAGAGTCTGTTTTATTACATTTACATCCTGCCTTTCCCTCAGGAAAACCACCTTAGGAAAAATCAGCCCTCAGATTCACTCCCTGAGGTTATGTCCATCCAAGCTGAAGGTCAGTCAGTCGGTCAATCCTTTTTTATTATTATTTTATAAATATAATATATTTATTTTTTTTATTTTAACTGCGATCGAGGACTAGGATTTCCGAGTGGCAGAGATCCTTTCGTTTATTTTGTGGGCAAGGGCCAGAATTCCCGAGGGGTTCAGGGGAGGTCGGGAAACGGGTATGGAGCGTTGGAGGCTCTCAGGCAGGCCCTCCGAGAGAAGATGGGGGTCTGCAAGGGATTCCCTGGCCCTCCCCGCCCCACAACCCAGCTGTCTGGGTTGTGCTCTGCTCCGGGCTGCGTTGGCCTCCCCAGCCCGGCAGCCTCGCCTTAATCCTGCCGTGCCACCTCGGGATGGGCCGTCCAGTCCCAGCCCCGTCTCCCCGCGCGGCCACTCACGTCTCGGAAGTGGGCCAGGCCGCGCTCTCCCAGAGCGCTGAGGCACTCGTAGGCCGAGCCGGCCTGGAGGAAGAGCTGTGCTAGACACATCGCCTCGCTGCGGAAAAAGGAGCCCATGGCAGCGGTCACCAAGGCCCTCGACTCCACCTCGTCGCCGCGGCCGTGCCACGCCGGTCCCGGGGGCGGGCGATTTGCCCGGCGGCCATGGAGAGCGGGACGCTACGCCGCAACCGGCGCTGCCCCGTTGTTTCTCTCAGCGGCTTCCGATGGCCCCTCAGCAGAGCCTACGAGAGGGAAGGCAGGAGCGACTTCCGGTTTTCATTTAGTAGCTCAGCAGCAGCACTTGGCCTCTCCTCTATGGTAACACCACCACTCTGGGAAGAAACGAATTCACGCCAGGCCGGAAGTGCTCCTACAGAACGGACGGTAGAAGGTTGCAATCCCTCAGGAGGTAGAGCGCCCCCTAAATTCGGTTGTATTGCATCCGCCTAGTTTATTAGACTTTTATTATTATTTTGAAGCAACAATCTCAACATGGAAATAAAGCCATATGATCCATATTTTATCCCACGTGTCCTTTCTTATTTTTCTGTAAAGACACAACACGGTTCCAGTTTTCTCCATGTGTCTGCTTTTTTTTTTTCCTTCTCTGTCTCTTATTCTCTCTTTTTTAAGGAAAATATATCTATGGAAAATGTCCAATCTTTTCTCTTTCCATAAAGCACTTTGTGTGAGAGAAAAATGTGGAAAGCACACTCAGAAGGGTTGACGTGAAGGGTCAGGGCTTGCTCCACAGGCGCAGGATTCCAATCCAAGGATCACTCAGAAGAACTGCAATGAGGACGAAGAAAACCAGTCCCAGGCCTTTGGCAAGGGTGTGAGAATAGGGTTCTCCTGAAAAAGAGTTGGAAACACAGATTAAGAAACAAGACGACGCAATGAACCCTGGTAGAGACTGCTCCAGAATTGGCATTTAAGTGGAAAAGGCCACGACTGCTAGAATGAGGATATCTCAGTACAAAAATCAGGCAACTTCAAGACATGTGGACTTCAACTCCCAGAATTTGAAGTCCACACATCTTAAAGTTGCCAGGGTTGGACACCCCCAATAGAAATCATCCCAGCCATACTCTGCCAGAGACGAGTGCCTCCTCCAGCATAAAGGCATGTGATTCCAAAACTGGGATCGCCTAATAATTTTCCATATATAGAGCTCAGGCCATAACTACAAAGCTGATAAAAGGAGATTCCTCTAATAAATACATCCCCCTACTGAGGCACTCTCCTACCCACCCAAATGATTTAGAGATCAACTAGAAATCAAGCATCTGAAAGACCTGTCAAGCAAGCAACAGTCTTTTTACCAGTGTAGTAGCGTGTCATGGGGTACAAAAGCTCAGGCCAGCAAACATCATTTCTCCTGCAGTCATACTCTGTGTAGTTCATCTGAAATCTGTAAAAAGTTTGGATAAAGTTTTAAGGATAAAGCACATCTGCTGCAACCACAACTGTGAAGGAAAATTTTGCAGAAAATTTCCCCATCACTATTTCTTCATCCTTTCTTTCCTTCATCTTAATCCTATTTCTTCATCCTTTTCTGAAACTAACTTAGCCAATTTATCCAACATGTTCTCCGTTTCCATCATTTCCCTCTCCATACCAAATAAAATACAACTTCTATATCGATCCTAGATTGCTGCATAACTCCCCAGCATGTATGTAGCTTCAAGCTATTTAGTCTCAAATCTACCCCATTTGTCTGGCACATCAAGATATTCTCTTTCCCTAGTACTTTTCCTGAAATTTCTAGGTTTACAGTTCCAAAAGAATTACCTTGTCTTTGGAATTGGGGGCTGAGCAGGTACTTTAATAAACTGCACTGCAGATGAGATGGGAAAGGAACTCATGTTCTCTGGACAAGCCAGGGGACATGGAACTTGCCAAGTTATTGTTGAAAAGCTGAAAAGAGAGAGATAAGTCTTTATTGTAAATGGGAACTGTGACCACAATGTAGAAGGCCACGCATTGTCACATATCTGATGTTTGTCAACATTTTTACATAAGTAGAGCAATTATTTAGCCTAGTAATGTCATGGGTAGTCTTTGACTTAAGACCACAATTGGGACTGGAACCTCTGTTGCAAAGCAGTGATCACTGAGTTGAGCCCAATATTACAACCTTTTTGTTGTGATCATTAAGCGTGGACTCTGTACAATTGTAAGAGGACCAGCTGTAGGTCACTTTTTCAACACCTTCATAACTTCAAACAATTGTTAAACAAATGGTCATAAGCTATGTGGGAGAAGGAAGGGCAGAGCCAGGGGATAAGACGGGGATCAGCTGGGAGTCACTATACATGCACAAACGCCAAAGGTTCAACCCTTTGTAGGGACTGTTAGCCTTATCTGGGGAGTGCAGGTGCTTGGAGGGCGGTTGGAGAAATTCTTGTGACCTTGTAGCTTCAATAACCTGACCTTTTGAGCCTTACAGACTATTTGTATTAAAAAAGACAACTAGAATTCCTGAGGGTCGGGGCAAAGTTTCAGGATTCAGCCAAGCAGCATTTCTCTTAACAGGTATCCTGAATGGCAGCAAAAATAAAGAGCAGTGATGCAGTAGGACACAGTTCAATTTGTTTGATATGTGTTCATAACAGCATTTAACAAAACTTTATTCCTCCTTGGGACAGAAGATACTTCTGATTGAAACAGGTCAAGCAATTTAGGAATAGTTTTGTTTTAGTTGGGAAAAAAATCAGAGGAATGTGTGAAAAGAGTGAGTAATGAGGAATCTTTTCCTACATGTGGAAGAAACAATTGAGGACCATGAAGAGATCTGAGTATACCAAATGTAAATATGATTTTACGTACCTGATTTGCACACCAAGTATTTCTTCTTGGGCAATTCCTTCTATTGTGCCCACATCAGCAGTGATAATCTGAATATTCAGTTGGGAAGGAACATCAAGACAGATTCCTTTTAAACTCCCAACACTTGCATTTGTACTGGAAACTGCATTTAAACCTGTTAACAGCAACAATCTAGATGCTGAGAAGGTAACCAACAGCTGCTCAGTAATTTCTTATTTTCTTTCAGTGTTAAAAAAGAAAACATAGCATGCCTTTTAAAAACAAATTCTTTAGCATAGAGTTTTACGAAGGAAGAATTGCTTTATTCATTTCAGTTTCCAGAAAATATTGATATTTAAAATATCAACATCCGACTATAAATTAATATAAAACTACAATTATATTTTATACTGTGGTTCTACTAGCTAGACTATGGTTTTCATAAGAAGCACTGTAACAGAATCATAATGTTTTTAAACAAAAACTAAACAATTAACCTGTTGCTATCAGATTTTGCTACTCACGGATGATTTCCACCCAATCATCTGAGACATTTTTATGGGCACTGCCTGTTTTTCCAACATGGCTCACTTGCACCAAGGAAGTAAGTCTTGCAGTAACATCCTCTCTAGGAAGAAATAGGTACGCAACATAAATGGGCTGCTTGCTTTCCCCCGCAATAAATAGCTTATTTTATAATATCTGTTATATAAAAAATCAGGCTAGGTTTCAGAAATCAATATGGAACACACATTTAAACTTCCTTTATATCAGTGTAAGATTTCAAAATGAAGAGGGAGAAAGAAGAAACCAATTTATCTCACCTCAGTTGTGTGCAGCTGTCTGTAAAATTAACTTCCACAATGCATCCAGAAATAGAATTGAATCCAAACAAAAGTGGTGTCACATTTTCTGATGAACATAGGTTCTTGCCATCTAAATAATGAAGACATCTGATTGAAAAATTGCTTTTCCAAAATTGTATAGCACTATTCCAATGTATTTAAGCAGGCCTTCGGAGACTGACTCTTCCTAACTTTTAGACATCAAACAAGACAAATGGAGGTGGCTGAGCTGCTCCTATATTACAGCTTTACTTGAGAATTAAGACTCATTTAGTAAAAATCTTTAATATTAGGCTTTTCAGCATTGCTCTGCTACAGCCAGTCACAGGAAAGCAAACATATAATATTTTTTGGCCTTGTTCCTAAGGATAGAAACAATATATCTGCCATAGATATAATAAACAAAACATTATTTTGTTTTAATAGGTTGGTTTTAATGGGTTTATTTTAAGTGTTTTTAATGTATTGTTTTATTGTTGTTAGCTGCCGAGAGTCTTCTGATTTCGGCGGCATACAAATTTAACACATAAATAAAGAAAAATAAGCACAGAATATATTCATAAGTTTAGTTTAGCAAAATAATCTCCAATCAGTTTATTCCTCTTCCACACAAATCTAAGTGAAGCCCCAAATGATAAATGGGTGTCTGACGCCATTTTGTTTCTGCTGCAATTTTATGGTATTTTTTATCAAAAAGTAGTAGTACCAGGCTTCCAAAGTTTTAGAGTGGTAACAGGAGCTGAAGAACTCAGGTTTGCGGCTCTAATCGGCTTACCAAGCTGATAACCTGGGTAGATAAAAGAAGATTTTGCCTGAGGCTTCAACTTTATCCAATAAATAATATTGCAGTATAGCAATATCAATCAGGCTAGATTTAATAACCTTTGAAATGCCAATTTTTTATGCATTATCCCTTGGAGTTGTAGAACAGGGCCAGTAGTGTAATAATTTACAACTCCAGCAGTGGAGCTTTATTAAGGCTCAAAGGCTCTTATTATCTGTTCTCACTTTGCTTGAATCTTTCCCAAAGCAACTATCTCCCCCCACATTGTCAAAAGAAGAGAGTATTTTTATTCAGTGTTCTTGAACTGGTCACACTAGTATATTCCTTCAAGAAGCTACCAAAAAAAATTCTTGGCTGGTTATTAATAGAAAAGGTAGTCTTCTCTGGGTCTCAGAGCAGAGGCCCAGGTTAGCTACCTGGCCCAGCTCTTAAATGCCATCCCTTGCCAAACAAATTACATGAACAAAAATAAACTGAAGCAGCACTACCACTGACAGTTAATACCCTATTAAATGTCTTTGGTGCCCAAAAATCATATCACCCACCTGGATTCCCTGAGAATTCTTCCATGCTTGTAGCATTTGCACTCACAAATGTGACAGTGAAGTTCTGTGTTATCATCTCTGACAAAAACAAATATTATTTTATAAAAGCGAGTGACATCACTATGTTGACACTTTATCCTAATTTTAGATGTATTATCTGCATTAATATACTACAGGCAACTAAGGTTTAATTATGATTTCTTCAACAATCATCACTGGGTACATGCATCACACGAAGCCAAAATCAAGCTTTATGTCAGAGTGTACTATGAATCCAAGCAATATTACCTACGTTTTGATAACAGCACACTTTCCATTAAATGCTCTTTTCTGCTTCTCTTTTAGAAACTTCCAAGATGAACAGATTTTTGTGTATGATTTTAATAAACCACAGGCAAGTATACTTCATCAGAGCAAATATTATGTATTTATTCTATTTATTTATTTATTAAATTTATATGCCGCTGAAATCCAAAGACTCTCGGCGGCTAACAACAATAAAAAACACACAATATATTAAAAACAATAAAAATAAACCCCCAATTAAAACATAATAAAAAAC
>JANHZU010005378.1:84906-95076 GCA_032468055.1 Acrochordus granulatus | reverse complement strand
ATTTAAAATATAAAAAGGGGGGTGAGGATGGCTAGGGATCCATCAGCCATTGGTAATATTTTATTTGCTGAAAAACAAATCTTGTAAAAAAGAAAATTTGGACTACAAAAATATAATGGTACCTTCTGGGCATATCTCTCCATAAAGGACTTTGATCTTCAATTCTTTTATTCTTTTGCCTTCCCATATGATAATGTAATCTTCAGCAAAGCTCACATTTCTGCATTCTGAACATAGGAAAGCACTCATATCAGTTATAGGTCACATATGTGCAGTTTTTTATTAGAATTTTTCTAAAGACTGATTATAACTATATATAGAAATCTCACTCAACACATATGAACCTTTACAAGCACAACTGTGTGAGGCATTGCTTTTGTTCTCATAGGTCACCTCTGGTCTGATGTCATCTGGCAAAGAAAGAAAAAAAATGAGAGGATTCGATGCAAAATCAAGCTGCAATGGAAGATCTAATATTAATAAAGCTGGCATTTCTCTTACTTCAGTAAAAGGTAGCAGAATTAGGCATCTGCATTCCAGAAAATGTCATCAAAATAACATGCATGAGAAGATTACAGCTCTTTCATTTGCAGTCAAAACCATTGTACCTCCAATACCGCTGTTTATCACAATATTTGACACAGTGCTTCTTGCTTCCTTGCTAGTAGCCACACATTTAGCTTCAAAATTCCGAAGGAAAGAAACTAGAGCATTTCTTGCACAATGCCCAGCTATGAATGGCTGGATTAGACAAGAAAAATAGGATATCAGATTTATTTTTGCATAATTACCCTTTACCCACTCCAAATAAATAAAAAAAAATCTTCTTTAATGTATAAAAGAAGAAACCAGAGGATTGATATTACCTGTGGAATTGTAAAATAGTCATTATGAACAGTCAGGATAGGATCTCCTTGCATGTAACCATCAGACAGTTTTCCTGGAGTAGCTTGCAATGGAAACTTAAAGAAGGACCCTTGGAATGAAGAACTGCAAATAAATTTTATAAACTTGCTTGTACAAGCAGATGTGGGTATGATGATTCCTAGCCTTGTCCCAAAACAGACTGACATAATGCAAACTGAGATGTGACCAGGGCTAGCTAGGGAATTCTAAGAGTTGAAGTCTACCCATCTGCAAGTGGCCAAGGTTGAGAAACACTGTTCTATAGTAATAGATTGCATGCTTAGCTGATGCTTATTTCACTGCCCCACATCCACTAAGCCTCTGAGGAGTTTCCATACTTACATAGAACCATCATAAAAGAACCCAAGGAAAGGTGAATTATTAAGGGAAGACTGCACACATAAAAAAGGAAACCAGTCAGGGGCCAAGCTTCTGGATTTGACAGAACACAGTTGGTCAAAAGGTGGATTGACATCCCCGCCAAATACCCCTTCAAAACAGGAGCCCTCAAAAAGCTGCTTCATCTCTGGGGTACAATCCTAGAAAGAGAAGGAAGAAACGCTGTGCTGGGATTAGCCTGAAACAAATGTTGACTAAAAGAGCCTATTTGACATGGAAAAAGGTAAAGGTTTCCCCTTTCAGTCATGTCCGACTCTAGGGGGCAGTGCTCATCTCCATTTCCTTGCTGAGAAGGCAGCATTGTCCGAAGACACTTCTGTGGTCATGTGGCTCGCATGACTGTATGCCAAGGTGCATGGACTCTGTTACCTTCCAACTACTTGCATTTTTACATGCTTTTGAACTGCTAGGTTGGCAGGAGGTGGTGCAAGGAACAGGAGCTCACCCTGTTGCACAGCAGCACTTGAGTCTCGACAAGCTCAGCGTCTTAACCACTCACGCCACCACACCCCCTCCTTGACATGGAGAAGACCCTGAATTCAATATCAACCTCACTACTAAACTGAGAGGAGGGGATAAGAAACATTTTTGCCAATCAGAGCAGCCCAGACAAAAGGTTGAACTTGCTATAAGGAAATTTCCTATGTTATCTCTTAATAAAAGCCAGTGATAAGCGAGACACATGGAAGGAGGCTTCCGGTGCTCCTAATCCAGAAAGCTCACTCCAGCTTTTCCCCTCAATTAGTTTTTTCATGTAATTCATAATTAAATCATCTGATTCAAAGAACATCCCCAAAAAGCAACTGCAGATAAATTAGTAGGCCATAGTTTCAGAAACAGCAGACGCTTTTGGGGGTGATGCTTAGAATGAAGAGTTATAGAAACAAAAGACACAATTAGTACCAGATCACAGCAGCACTGAACATCACACGCTCCTGCCGTGAGATTGCAGGGACAGGAGCCCAAGGGCTGAAATACTTGATTGGGGATCACTGTTGCATTCTCTATTAAAAGAAGAAAATACAATTGGTGGGTTAATCTTAAGAGAGAGCTTTTTCTTTCAATGACATCCTTCTCCTCAACAATTTAAGCCTCCTTATTTGTGTAAAAGTATGCAAACCACACTTTGCTGGCTGAGTGCGCACATTATGCTGAAGATACCTAAGATGGACATTTGTTTCTGTGTGAACAAGGCTAAAATATTTCCAAGTATCTCATTTATATTGCTTTTTAAATCTGTTTTCACTCTCCAAAGTTGCAATTTGTGAGCCAAATAGATAGATTGAAAGACATAAATATTTAAATAACGTCCTCTGAGGAAAATGTTGCAGCAAAAATTGAGACCACTATGACCTCTCCAGATCTCAGCTATGGTATGACACCCATCAACAAGTTCTCCAACATCAATATACAGCAAGAAGGAATTGAATACCTTCTACTCTTCCAGTTAGGTTTCCTGAAGATTTATTAGCATATATTTCTGCTTGGATTAAAAGGCGGGCCACCACCTTTGCACCTTGACATGCTGAGACCTGCAGAGTTTGAAGCAAGCACAGTGCCTCCACACTGCAATTGGTGATGTCTAAGACACACAGTTTGGTCAAGGATACCATCACCTTGGCAACGTTCTGAAATACAAAGTATGACAGTTGACAATTAACAGAGAAAACTTTACAAATTACAATGTAACTATAAACACCAAGCCAATGTCAAGGATATAATAGTAATATTTTATTTGGGTTTCACTCCTCTATTTATTTTAATGGTGAAGAAAATGCCAAAGGCAAGAATCTAATCCAAGAATTTGTAGAAGAAGAATCACAGGAGATACTTAAGTTGATCTAAGACCTTTTACTGGCACTGAAAAGAGGAGACTCACTTTTTTCTACTCACCTTTTGATGCACGACTTCCAAGCTCCAATCATCCGTTCTGTTTCTACCACTACAATCTGAAAGGGGTAATAATCCTAAAAAAGAACAAAGAATAGTATTATAAGATTCATCATCATTCTCAAGTCTCTCTCAAATTAGTATCTAATTATCATTTATCATCACTCTCAAGAGCAAAATTCATTTTGTAAAAGAGAAATAATTTCCTCCCTATGCTCTTTTCCAGAGCTTCCTTGGACGATTCCCAAAATGGTTTTGAAGGATTCTTACCATTTTCATTGTTTGCCACAGCAAGAGAGAAAGTATCTGCCTGGCTGTTCGTCAACGAAGCTGTGACCATTGTCCCAGACATGTAGATAAGCGAAGGTTGGAAATCTAAACACAGAAATCAGCATCATTTTTTGATAGTCATATTGATAATACTCATTAAGCATAAATCTTTGTGAAACATATTCTCCCTAAAGAGATCTTTGTCAATGTCTTCATCATTTCATTTTACCATTAATGAACATTACGGAAATATATGGTAGCATAAGAGCACTCTGGAGACTATGTGATCGCTCTTGACCTGCAAAGGATGAGGTGGAAAGTTGCTAACAAATGCACTCTTGAACACACTTATGTGTGTGGCACCTCTTTGAAGGTGTTTGGACTTTGTCTATGCTGTTGTTCCTCCAAGGACAGCCTAAAGCCAGAAAAACCCAATTAAGAGAAATTTAAAAAACAGCTTTTTTCAAAACTCTCTTCATGTTCCGTAAAAGGCTTAGCCAGGATGGCACAAGCTAAACTTAGTATGAGTTTTTTCTCCCCTTTGGGGGCTCAGCCTGTTATACCAACTCTGCCCCTCTGGTCAGCTCAGAAAATACTGTATTGTGCAAATCCAGAACACCAGTTCATTCAAATTGTGGGAGGGAGGGAGGAAGGATAATGAAAGGGAGGGAGTAAATATATTTCACAGCTGTGGGGCAGGCAGAACTAAATCAGGAAAACATGTCCCCCCCATCTTTCCCCCACCCACCGTGATCCTCATCCTGGGCCTCGGCCCTAAACAGCCACAGCAGCCCCCAAAGGAGCCGCTGGAGGATCATAGCGAGACTAAGAAAAGCCACATCGGAAACCCGGACAGGCTGCCGCCGCCATCTTGCCCGCCGCCTCTCTTGGTTACTATGGAGATGGCCGGGAGGAACCAGATCTCGTCTAAGGGAGAGCGAAAGTATCTGCGGGGGAGAAGCCTGGTGTATCCCGCTGCGTTGCGAATGGAAGCTGAGGAGAGAAAAAGGTGTGTGCCTTTGGTGGAAGCGGCAGAAAAAACACAGAAGAGAACGTTTCTTGTCACTATCTCCCCCACTGTTGGAATGGAATGTTCCCCTGTCAGGCTGCCCTACCACTCCCATCAGTCCTTTCGTAGACTTCGCGCGTATAGCCACTTTCGCCCCGAGAATTCTGGGAGTTGAAGTCCACATGTCTTCAAGTCGCCAAAGTTGAGTAACCTTTCTCTAGCTATACTGGATAACAGTTTCCATCAGCCACAGCAGTGAAATTTAATTCACGTTTCCAGCCTAACCTCTGTATTTCCTCCTTTCCAAGTGCTCTTTCTCCTTAGAGATCAATCCACCTCTTCATTTTCTGCACAAAGGACATTGTGAGAAATGATCAAAAACAGATCCAAAAATCCTTTGGCACTTATTCTATTTATGTTTATGTGCAGCCCACCTGGGTACAACTCCGAGTGGTGAACAGCCATTAAAACCCTAAAACAGCAATATCAGCCCAATATGTATGTATATAGCAGTCAAGCGAAAAGGTTTACCCAGTAGGAACTCCTGGAGATACATAGAGCAAAACTTTCTTCCTTAATAAGGCGAGAGTCCTTTACGCTTGTCGAGGAGAAATGCACACACTTCTGGATTACTGAAGAGACATTCCTAAGACTGCTCTAACTATAAATCTGGTAGCATCATCAGAATTGCTGTGTCCACCCGTCATAGACCAAAGCTCAGCTGGAATGCCTCGCAAGGGGGAATGGACCCTTCTTTAATTTGTTTTTCTAAATCTCAGGTAACCATGGAACAAAAACATAGCCACCTACACAAACTTATGCGTGGCATAGCCAATGCAAGACAACATTTAAAAATATTTTTTGCAATGATGATAATAATGCTAAATTTATATGCTGCCCAATATAAATTTATATTATATTGGAGGAGGAAGCTGGGCATATTTGGAGCTTTGTTCTACAAGATCAAAGCTTTGTTCCAAAAGGTACTCGTCAGACCTCCTTTGAAAGTTTTAGTCAATGTTTAGCTGAGGCACAGCATATGGGAATTAATCCAGCTGCCTTCAACCAGTAAACCAGGATATCCTCTTCCCCATGACCCCAGTTGAAAGCAAGGTCTTCTGCTCATCTGCCAGTGGATCATTCCAAGCCCAGCCATTCCGAGAGAAGAGAAGCATCTATTTTCTATCCCATTCCAAGATTTTAGCACTGTGGGACTTCAGGGGCTAATTAAAGCAGTGCAATCAAGGAAAAATGGCCATAGATGGCGATTCCAAAATCTCTTTGATGTTTTTATATAAGAATGATTCTTTCTACTCTCTTTGCCTTGCAGATCTGCTGACAGCACCTCAGCCAGTGAAAAATAGGATTATCAAGGAACAGAAAGAGTTAGCGATGGTAAGATGACCCATTTTGCTCTTCTTCTCGGGTTTCAGAGATCGAGCTCGTCGCTTTTGGACTGCAAAAATGTGAAATATCAAACAGCTCAAGTTATATGCATTTAACCTCCTAACCATACAATCTAGGCAGGGATGAAAGAAAGTAAAGCAGGGGTTAAATGAAGGAATTAATTTGAATTTTTCTGTTTGCAGTCCTCTGCTCTAACCTTGTGCCACAGAATTCTGTTAATGTATTTCAACAACCAGAGATTTGCCAACAGCTGACAAAACATGGTGACTCAGAAATGGGCTGTCTATTCACACTGCATACTTAACGTCCTCATTTCTTTTATCTACAGCAGTGTTTGTCAGTCTTGGAAACTTTAAAATGTGGACTTTATATTTAACATACCTTCCTCCTTCTATTTTCCAACAACAACCCCGTGAAGTAGGTTGAGCTGAGTGCGAATGACTGGCCCAAGGCTGGCTTTCATGGATAAGGCGGGATTAGAGTTTGCAACCTCCTGGTTTCTAAACTTAACCACCAGTCCAAACCGCCTCTCACTTGAGAAAAAAAGTTCTTGAGGTTAACAAACACTGATCTACAGAAATACCCATAACTCTGACTTCTTGATGTCTAGATCACAACATCAATGTTTCCTTTTATCCGAAACAGAAGAGAATTCCTTGATTAGTTTCATGCCATCTGGAATCCTTCCTCTTTCCTTTCCTTCTTTCACAGATGGTCAAGAAACTGGAACAGCAGAAGAGGAGTCGATTGCGAGAACTTGAAGAGGAGAAAAGACAGTTTTGCCTGCTTATGGTCAAGAAATTGTCACCCAGCGTAACACTCAGGAGAGGATCATCCATGATCACAGAAAGAGATCCCAGGAGGATGCTGTCCAGCGTTCAGCATTCTTCTCTGGATTCAAGTGAGAGTAGCTGGTGGCATGCTCGACCAAACACCACTTTCTTCACCACTGCTGGCCGAAGACTTCCTCTATCTTGTTCTCCAAAACTTGCCCAAGTAAGTTTTTCCCTTGGAAACCACAAGAGCTTTAAAAAGCTACTGTTTAAAAGAAATAAGGCTAATTCATACATTCCACTTAGCCGTTAAGTTGCTTGTTGGTTTGGCACTTAGTTGTGTTCAATGATATCATCAATTGTGGTTCGTAAGCCACTTTTACAACTCAGTGTGCTATGTAGTTTATTCATTAGGTCAGACAGTATTGACAGAAACCATGAAACAGTAGTAGGAGATGCTGGGTTCACATAACACATAAAGTCCAAACTCAACTAGCTATACAAGTAGTTCTTGACTTATAACCATTCATTTAGCGACTATTTGAAGTTACAACAGCACTGAAAAAACTGACTTAGAACCAGTCCTCACACTTTTGACCACTACAGCATCTCCACAGTCATGTGATCACAATTTAGGCACTTGGCAACCAGCATGTATATATGACAGTTGCAGTGTCCTGAGTCATGTAATTGCAGACTTGGTTATTTTTTAGGTTTTGGGGTGGGGAGATGTGTAACACATTTGAGCACAGTTCATTCACTGTAATGTGCAATTCTGAAAATGGAGTGAACATAGGAATCAGGTTGTGTATATTGTGTAAACTGTGCTCTTCTTAACTGACAGACGCCTAGGATTTCTTCTTCCCCAAACGTTCTACCAACCAACAGATATAAATCTCTGCAAGCAAGAATTTGCAGTCAAGAACCAAGGAACAGTCCACCTCTCCTTGGTCAGACAATGCTGTGCAGAAGGGAATTAACATTTGACATTGAACACTAAAATCCATGTACTCAGCCCCAAGCAGCAACCCATCTTGCAAGGCCAGCTGGAAGAGGAGTTAGCAATATATATAATTCTGTTAACATCATACAGGCACTAAGAGATCAGGTCAAAAGAGGGCAAACCAAGATGATCTTACTAAACAGGACAATAATACCTGCCACAGAACTAATTGCAAGCAAGAAAGGAAATTTTGTAACTAGGAAACAAGTTGAATAGTTTCTCTTTTCAGATCTTAATGAGTTAAAAAAATTCACTAGCACAGCAGCACAATACCTATTCTTAATCATGGCTGGTTTTTCACACAGTATACTTCTGAGACCAATTTTCCAGTTTCAAGCTCAAATCCTTATTACTTATCTACTATGAAGGATAAAAACTTGAAAATCCAGGACTCAGGCAGACTGAGAAAATTGGAGAAATGGAAAAGGCAGTTAGATCTATGTGTGACAAAGAAATTAATTCTGAGAGTTATGATCTGTCACCCACAGACTCCAAACATCCTCTCCAGAGCTAGTCCCTTTGACACTAAAATCAGGAATAACTTGAGCTGAAGCTATTTCATCTGTACATCAACCATCAGTCTTGCTCTTCTTTTTATAATGACTAAAAATAATTACAGAACCAACTTGAACAATTCAGCTTTTTCCTGGCATTTATTGGTTGTTAATGAATTTTATGAACTTAACATATGATCTGCAATTGAGTTAGATTTCATAAAGAATCATGCACAAGAAAGAAAGTTTTTCTTTCTTAGGAACATTTATTGAGGAGCAATGGAAAAAACTATTAAAACAATAATGGCATCCAACTAGCCAACAGTAAAAATGTACTGTAAAAAATAAGTATCACAATAAATTAAACAAATTAAATTGCTTCTGAGAAGTAAGGGACCTCCAAATAAGAGAGTAAATCTTTATATTTTGGTTCAGAAAAAAGAATCACAGTATTTAAAGGACAGAATGAATGGTTCTTAGTCTGACATTAATGCTAAATGGAGAGGCAGAATATATGTTAAAATTGCCCATGTATAAACCAAGATGAAATATAAACTTCTCAAAATAAAACCTGCTTTGAGCAGATTTGCCCATACAGAAGGTGTTATTACTGAGACCTTTGCTATCCATAAGAGAATCTTTTTACTACCAAAATTATTAAGGAGTCTGACAATCCCACTGGAATAAGCTTCATAAGTTTGGGTTAACATAAATTGAGCCAAGATCTCAAGAAACTGAGATACACTTAAAACAGATGCAGTTACTGCTGTCAAAAAGGGGAAATGGAAATATTTAGATCTGCTATTAACCATACTGAAAAATGTGGTTTGAATGTTTCTTTAAATCAAAAAGTTTCTCTTCTCCAAGAGGACTTCTGCAGGACCAGCCTAGGAGCCCTGAAACTTAAGTCTTTCACGATTTTTATTTAAATTAAAGGGGCGTTGTTTGGAATTAAGGACTCCAGACTTAAATCATTTTGATTTCTCTCTGTATGATACATGAAATGAGTTTTACATACCAGTTTGGTTTTATTTCCTCGTCCTCCGATTTCAGGTGTTGGTTCAAACCAGTGGCAGAAACACCATGATTTTATAACACTTTAGAACAGTGTTTTGGACAATGTATGCATTGGTTTGAAATCTTTAGCCCTTTGTGGATCATTTCAGTAAACATGTTTGGTTTCTGGTACTCCACCTTTGTTGCTTTACAGTTACAATCCAGAAGACAGGATTCCATGCAGGGGGAAACAGAAATGGATGATGCAGCTACATTGCAACTTTCAGTTTCTTTTTCTTAGACTTCATGACAGCTGGCAGCGAAATCTTGAAAGCAGTTCTGGAATAAATTTGAAATATCAGAAAAAGTGACTCTCAACAAAGGCTTGATGTATTCTGCTTGCCCCAATGTAGTTTATAAAAAAAAGATATAAAGATTCAGCATTTAGGAACTGCTCAGGTAACACTATAACAATTGATCCAACTTAGCACATATTAATGTATTTCTGTATATACAAAACTTGCAAGTGCACATCCTGCAGGAAGGGAAAAGAAAGGAAGGGAAGGGAAGATCTAAACATAAGGTAAAAAAAATCAAGGGACAAGAAACAACAAGAAAAGGCAATAAACTGGGACAAAGATTTCCATGTTTCTCCAAACAGTTTATATATTTTTGCACTTCTCTATCCAGAGGAATCTTGCTTTCATTTTGAAACAATTATTTCAGAACAGGCAGGGTTTAATCAATTACAAAAGGATTTCTCAGGGATACTTACTCACAAGTGGTGCAAATTGGACTGAAATTGCAGAATACTGTAAAAAAGAAAAAGCACGCATTTTGAACAGTTGCCTTAAGATCACAGAGATCAAGTCAAAGTCCAAGAAAACTGTTTTGTCAAACCTTACTTGACAAACACACTGAGCAGACATAACCAATTTCAATGAGATTCCTGTGGCAGAAGCAGGCCGCACGGTAGTCAACGTGAACAGGGGGTGGAAGGATTAGCTGGGATCTCTGTTCTTG